>DWUN01004467.1:0-10759 GCA_018249975.1 Passova gellias | reverse complement strand
ATCGGACCAATATTTCCTGAGATTAGCGCGTTCAAACAATCAAACAAAATCTTCAGCTTTATATTATTAGTATAGATTGTTTGACGTGTGTGAAGTCTACCTCGGCCAGCGTGGTAGACTATGGCCTAAATCCTCTCACCGTGTGAGGAGATCCGGACCAGCAGCGGACTAACAAAAGGGTCGCAAAAAAAAATATACAAATGACGCTAGCACGATTCAATAAACGGTATGGGATTCAGTTGGGCGATATCGCGATATTAATTACGTTCTAAATACAAGTGGACGGCGTGTATCTCGGCCAATAAATACGAAATAGATAAACGATAAGGTTTCGCGGGGCGCACGCACGCACAATGAGCGCGGGATCGCATTACACTTGCAGATAGATCCGGTCATTATCGCTTGTAATGAGCGTCCCCCCGGACAAACTGCGCGCAGCGTGCGGTGCCAACTCGGAGGCGGCGAGCGGATTTTGTTTTTTTTTTTTATCCACACACACAGACACACACACACGCCTAATTAATGCGAATGTGTACCCCTCTAGACATTATTTCGTATGGCCATCAATTTGGTTCCGATACCACGTTTTTAGCGATATAACAACGACAACATACGATCACGCCAGGTCCCTAACGGGTAACGCAGAAAGCGCCTAGTGTCGAATAATTCTGTCCTTGCGAAACGGACGTTTTTTTTGCGATATCGAGTCCGTAATAGTGAAGGAAGGGTTGGGAAACGTCCCAGTGTGTCGCATGCAATAGAGCTCTGTCAATATGGGCACTGGTCGCTTGTTTTATTGAATTAATGCAATTTTCAACTGGCATGCAATGTATCTTCATTCGGAGTGATGTAATAGAAAATTATATTTCGGCACTCTGTGCTCCCTGCCTGTCCCGTTAAGGACCTGGACTGATGGTGTAATAATGATAATAACATTTTGAAGTCATTACGAAAAGGATTAGAAGAAAACAAATTAACAGGCGACTCTAAATATTTACAACCGTTATCTATGTCGCCTTTTGTTAGCGCGAATTCGCATAAGCCTATGGATTATCTTAATTAAATAATATGATTAAAAAAAAATATTCATTCACTCGTCCGTTCGTTCAATGATCGTATGGTTTTAGACGTTTCTTTCGCTATCGTTAGTGTTTGAACCACTTGCTTAGTTCCCCGCGAGTGTTAAGAGATCCGGTTGGAGCGCGGGATAGCTCCGTGGGATAAGTATGGCGGTTCGTCGTTGCTTTTTTATTATAATTAACCACATTTTTATGGAATCATTAACATTTTCACTTTCGATAACAAACTGCAATTCCCGTTATTGCAGTAAAATTATTTTTAGTTTTGTGACAGATTTAGAATTTCGCATATAGGGATTTTAGGTATACATTATGATTAAGCTGTTTGGCTTAACAAAATGAAAATCGATGATTGTTTTTGCGAAAGTGTTCGATGCTGTCTACTCTCCATGGAACCTGTCGTGATGGTGTAATAATATTAGTAATAGAAACTTCTACGTTGAAGAATGCCACGCAAACGCAAACTACCTCAATAACAATCAAAATGCATGCGATTAACATATTAGATTACGACTTAGGGGATTAATCGTACACGCCCGGAGACAGAGAGAAAAAAAAAAAAACTTGAAAATTCAAACGATTTATGGTCATACTGGTATAGGGGACAGCTGCGCTTGTAGCAACTGGTTCGATAGAAATAGTCCTTCAGGTGTGCCATCTAAACATGTCAGCGTGGTCACCGTAAATTAGGATTGTTTACACGTCCCTCGTCAGCGTCGACGTAATATTGGATTCCGTTCGCCCGTAAACGTAACAACAGCCGCCAGGAATGTTAGCAGTTGTTGAGTAAATCGCGAGGTTGGAGTTTAGATAAATTAGATTGTTACAATGTTGACTTTAAGATGAAAGATAAACTCGGCCTCGGGCGAACTTTAACAAGATTCGCCAAGAACTTATCATCGAATATCCAGTCAATGTTTACTTATTGTTTTTATGTGTATGTAAATGAAAATGTCTGCGTATTACGATGATATACGCGTAGGATGTGTCCAATGAAAAATATTCGTATGAGAGTTTTGAATATTGTGGGTTTGAAAATACGTATATTAGTCATACGACGACACGCAGATGCAATCTTGTAGGATACGTCACGAAAAAGTATCAGGAGAAGCCCGCGCCCACCATAGCGCCCGCCGATATCTGCCTCCGTCGAAGTATCCCGCCTCGTAGCCAGCGGGGCCCCATCCATAATGTATCGGCATCGCGAATTTCATACATAAAACATTAACGAGTGAGTTTTTATTTGATTGCGGCGGCGGTGGAGAGGGCACGACGCGGCGTTGTCGTTTTTTCGACAATTAAAAAAATCCACAGAAACATCCTTTCGCTGGGAAAACTCGAGCTGGTGGCTCGTCGCCGCGCACGGCCGGCCCGTCACCTGAAGCTTTTTGCCATGCGCCGTTTCCCGGAATGAGAGGCGTTTCGATGTGAAACTGCATTTCGATGTGCTCACGGTCGTCCGGAGAATTTTGGCCGTTTAAAACACTTCCTTTTTCCTCCGCCATAACGAAACTGTTGCGTTTGACAGGTCGTTTATATATTTCAATGTTTAACGAAACCACGATTAAAGTATGTACTTATCCGTTTCTAGCGAATAGCAGTAATATTTTGTATGTTGCACCGATCTTGTCAATTCGTGAGTCGTGGCGATCAGTGTGGCGGCGGCTGCCCACGCGCGCGGACGTGCGTGCCGTCACAGCGTCGTCACGTGCGCGCCCACTGAACGCCTACCGGGCCGTGGCGTTGCGAAAAAAACGAAATCCCTACATAACTTCCATTCTAACCTTGAAATTTAATGCCTCCGTTAAATTACTAAACGTGGGCCAGTTTGGGACGTTCCGTTTCCCCGTGCTCCTTTTGTTCATTGTATTCGAGACATTCAGGGTTCTCCGGGTTGTCATGCTGCTGAATTAAGTCGCGACGAGCTTCAACGACACAAAAGTGTCGTTAGGTATCAATTTGTTTGAGAAAAAAAAATCTAGAGCAACCTTCTGGTGACTTTGACGACGATTAAAGCGCTCATAATTGTACTTAAAAGTAGCCGCGCGCGCACGGTAATGAACCATTCGGATAATCTCAATAATTCGCTGGTCGCGTGTTAGCCGTTAATTAAGCTATTTGTCAGGTGGCGGGACAATTTACATTTCTCCCGGAGTCCCGGGGACCGCTGTGAAGCGGGAGCATGGAAACGACGTATTATTATCCTTTTAGGGAGGGCGGCATCTCTAAGAGGCGCTTGTCTTCCACCGAACCTTTTATTGGGACCACCTGTGTTTGTTTGCTTGGACGTCTGAATTGTCCAGTAAATAAGGTTAGCGCAATATTTATTCGCTCCCCTTAATGTTATTTAGTGGCACTGATGTTCATTTGCATAATATGTAAATGGTGACCATTATTTAGCGCGAGAAAAATGTTATAAATTGATCTAAATTGTTTGGCATTGAATTCACGTCGGCGGCCATTGGACATTCGCCCGGCGACAGCATCTTTATCCTGAAACAAAGAAACGATCATTGACATAAACCTCGGTCCGATTGCAGATACATTAACATGTAAGCAACGGCCACTGGTACATCTTGTTGGACAGAGGTATAAAAATGTCTTGCAAGCAACACAATTCATGGGAACTCGTTCTGGTCACGGACAGGCCATCAAGTTGGTTCAGTTTGCAGGTGAAATGTATTGACAACTGGTCTTCCTTGATGCGTATCGGCGTGATGGTATCGTGGTCGCGGCGCTTCAGTCGGCTCCTGTTACCCTCGGACCCGTTGCATTGTGGAGATCACAGATAAAGCTTGTTTATTTAGCACTAAAATTTATTCAACCATGAGTGGCCATTAAGAAAAGAATTATTAACAGTTGGACAGGTTTACGTTCATAAGCTCCGGTAATAGCGTGCCGAGTTGTGTTCTTTTTTTTCGCGTGTTCCAGTAATGAATTGAATGTTAATAATATTTAATACGTTCGTTTTTAATATCACTGTGCCGTTTATGAGTATAAAGCTGTGTGCTTCGCTACGATCTGCAGTCGTGTTGCGCTCGGAGATAATTGGAAGCGGTATAGAGATCGGTGCTATTGCTCAATGAACTTCATAAATCAAGGTCGAGTTAGCGCCTACAAAATGATAGGCCGAGTGGACAACATTCGATATATGGTAATAGGTGAGCAGGAAACTTATGGAAGTCGGTCGGCTGACACAATAAATTAAGGGCACGGCGGGACGGCCATTCATAAAGCAATCTCGCTTGTTTATGAATGAAACTGGCAACGAGCCTATAAACGTGCAATTATCGACACCACAGCTATTGATAGCGATACCGGTCACATTAAATTTACATTTGACACTAGGTTTCATCTAGCAACTATACATTGCACGCTTAAAAGGCACAGCTCTATTGAATCAAGGATTGCCTATTGTTCCGTGGATTGGGCATTGTCGGTCCTAGAATCTATTGTTGTGTTATTAGGATCTGGTCCTTTGATTCGATCTTCCTTTTGTGTTTTAAATGAAACGGCTACTTACGATTCAGGGGCTTTGTGCGGGCTTAATGAGTTTAGTTAGCTTATCGTGGACAATTTATATTCGGATGCGTGTTTATTTCTCGATATGATGATAGCAATAAAAGCGCTCGCATATAAATTTTAGCATTAACAGAGCATTGTTTGATTCTTAATGTATATCGGTGGCTATTCGAGTTAAGTTTACTTTTGCTACTGTTACTTTAATTGAAAATAGTTTAATGGGAAATTTATGGGGTATAGTGGACAGGTGACGAGCTGTTACTTGCGAACGCAATATACTGTTGGAGTAACGCAGATAGTTCCAACGATCGATATAATTATTGTTAAACTGTCGATTACGCTGATCGCTCTTGTTGCAGCGTCTGTCGCCCGCGGCGCGCTCTTTGATTACGTGTCGAATGACCATTTTAATATCGGCGATACACATTTTTGCATCATAAACATGCCAAACAACATTCACTTCGTTTTTCATTATCGGCTAATTGTTAATAGAGCGGACCCTAACGCATAAAAGCTATCACGAGACCGTGTCGATCGTGCATTATATATTGTAATCGTCTATTCTCATGATCGTAGTTCCAAGAGAGACTGTAGATCGGTGTTTTACATATTTTATCACTCTCTGGTTCGTGTGCATTGTGTCGATATCGACAAATTTAATTTTTTATACTAATTTACGATTTGTTTATATCTCGTGTACATTTCTCGATTCGGCCGTAATTAACTTTTATCCGGAATACCACTTAAGCCCAGATACCGTATCATTGTTATCTTTCACACACCTTCCAGCCTTCGTACGTTCCAAATTCCCTCGTGTATATCAAGGCGACGCAATTTACATATTGTACCGCTATTCACCGAAAGATCTTCGGACTGGTCCGCACTGAATCATTACCTTTTTTCCGTAATCAAGTTTCGAGGCGCATCCGAGCAGTGCTCAAAACAAACAAGCAACATGTCCGTGCAAACTTAACATTGCGCTCCGTTCATCGTAATTTAGTCCGTGTTGAGTTCATAAATTGTTGATTTATCGTTGTTGTGCATAAACGCGTTGTGCTTTTCACCGGCGGCGTGTCGTTTTCGTGTAGTTTAACCGTGATTAAGCTCCGTTGCTACCGTGCTCGTAGCGAAAGATAATAAAGCGAGGCGGCGAGCGAGCTTTCACTTTTCGATCATTACTGGCGTCTCGATCGATTTAATGCGGCCGTCGAATCGGCAACCCCTCGCGAGATGCGCGCCGACACTCTCAACTCGATCATTGAAAAATCCGAGAAGCACAAGCGTCGTAATCGTATACGGGAAATAGAAATTATCGGCGTTCTTACGCCCGACCGCGTCGATGATGATATTAAACTGAACGCAGCCGTATTGGCATTGCAGAAATTTCCTCACAAATACCGATAGAGATAACTGAGCTTAGATTGTTCCGTGCACACTTTATTACGCTCGTTTTTACATCAAACAGGTTTACAAACAAAACGATCACCGAGACAATATTTAGATTAAACACCGGACATGTGAGCTTAATGTTAGTGTTGTTTTTTTGCTATTTAATAAAGGCTTTATGATGTTGCGCCATTAGCCAATGCCTGTAAGCGATAACCTAATCCAAGATGAACGTTATAACGTACACGAGGTCGTTAAAGAACTTGACGCTAAGCTCGCACGTTGCATAAAGTTCTGATAGCGTAACTAACGCACTAATGTTCTTTTGCACGTGATGTCCAGATAATGACGGACCGGCTGCAAATTAAGACTTGCCGACTTGACCGATTAAACTGAGTCGTCGGGGCGTGAACGTTAAAATGATGGTTAACTATGAATTATCGCGATAGTAATGACGCGTATTGACAATGTGCTTTAAGTTTGCATTAGGTGCCGAAGTTGCCATTACCCGATACGCATCACACGCGAGCAGAACATTCGCTAGTCTATTCTCTATGAAAGACAATGTACTATTCGTTTCCATTTTGCTGTTTGCCTCTAAATGTAGCTACTCTGTTCCGATGGAACAAGTGTTCGGTGTACGCAGATGCGTATAGCAAATAGTATTCTGAACCAGCTTTGCGTATATTATACGACCACTTTGATGTTGAAAACGCGTTCGAGCGCTTAAAAGTATTTAATCCTGTTGCCGGTGAACTGGGCGACCTCTATGTAAATGGCATAAGACCATCGTTGCCTTACAGGTACGATGACGTATAGATCTCAAGATGGCAAACAAAGCCACGTGGAGCCGCACGCTCGGCTGGACCGAAGACGGCCCGTTTAGACCTTTTACGATTAATCCAGTCGTGTGCTGCCCACAAATATGGCAACCCCGTTTCATAACCTGTTTTTGGGGTTTCCTCAGACCCTGGTGTAACATTATGCCGCGTTTGTGAGACTACACGTGCTTTAATAACCTTCGGCGCACTGTCCTTTTTTGGCCCACAGTCTTTATTATTATTTCGGCCTATTTATGGTATATCTAGAGTTAAACCCGTTGAATTTATAACGTCCATTAATAAGTATATTATCGTACGAATCTTTTCTTTGTCCGTTACAGGTCGCCAGCATTCATTCTCATTTGCCAATTAGGTCATAGTAATGCAAACAAGGAACAGGAAATTCTTCTATTTGTGCTGTCAAAGTATTAAGATAAGTAGTATGCACTTGTTGATGGATACCTTATTAATAAATCATGTAGTTTTTTTTTCTTCTTCTTGTGCTCTTTTTATCGTAACGGAAGAACTGCAAGCTGCATTGACTGGTTAATGATTAGTGAAATTAAGTATTCTTAATATACCAATGGTTTTTGAATCCTAACGTGTATATTTATCGATGCATTAATCATAACGATTGGACAGTTCGAGATAATTGTATTTATTAATGTTGCTATCGTATCTCTAGCGTTGACTGGCTCTAAGAAAGCCTTATCTGCGATGGGATCTCACATATATCAAAATCGACAGTCGCAATGCTGCCATCAAACCGGAGTTTCCTGAAAAGTAATAAATGTTAATGATCGCTGTTTAGTTCTAACGACTCCGGTCGATTCTGTGTGTGAAAATATAAAGATCGGTTACCGACCTCCGGCCGATACCATGAACGATGGTATACAATTTTTTGCTTTATTATTAGATGAATATGTGAAATGTGTCAACACGTGTCTGATCGTAAACCCGCGAGGTGGCTTCAATAATATGTAACGTCATAAACGCAATGTTTACAATGCTATTTGATGTTTTCGCCTTTATCACATTCAGGTCAACGCTTGTAAATTCGGTTTAGACGTTATTTTTCAGCGTATCCGTGGCTGCATACAGCCGCATATACGTTTTTAAGGATTTACGCTTTACTACAAACTATTCATTTATGGTAGTTCCAGAATGTTCTTTTTCATGTTTTGGACTTTCGGTTTCAATAATTTGCACATATATATTCTCCATATATTCTCCTGGCCTAAATCCCTCTCGCTATAAGAGGATGCCCGGTCCAGCAGTGGACCAGTAAAAGGGTCGAAAATAAATATATATTCTGCATGCTCTTATTTGATCCGGATTAAGCTACAGTTTCATCTCGCTCAAGGCATTAGTCTCTTAGTCCTTCACTTCATTATCATAGAAATTGCCGTCAGCGTGTTGCGATAATAGTTTCTCACCTCCTCTATTAACAGTGAAATTTAATGGAGTATTGAAAGTTCTATAATTTTTTTTCGCCTTGAACTGGTTAGTTATATAGTGGACTTTGCAATAAATTACTTTAAAATTGATCGCCTATGTCATTGTTTGTTTTCCAACTTCAAGTTTTTTCGAATGTTCCTAATTATAATTTTGTTTCATATCTTTCACGATGTGTAGTATTAAGCAACCCCTGTCAATATCGAATTCATTGACTCGCGTGCTAATTTAATTTTTTTCCTATATTTCGCCTTTGTTCAGACTAATGCTTAAAAGGTGTTTGATTTCTTGCAACATGCGTGTGGTCGCATACTGGTAGTGGATTTAGCAATAAATCAATGGTAGTCTGTGGCGGCTTGACTTTGAGTGGCGTTTAGCTTTCTTTACAATCTGTCACTTGGGCCACAGTTGCTTCTGAGCGCAGGTATAGTTCAGCTAACGATGTTGCATCATGTCCAATGTGATGTATAAACTTTCATTGGACTTAAAGCAGCTCCTCAATGAGCTATCGCTATCGAAGTCTAGTTTGGAACGCATCTCGTGATATGTGTTCTGATTTGTGAACTTTCCGAACTCATCTTTTTCTTACATGTAACACGTTATAATGGAGTATTCAATATTTGCAAAGGGAGATTTGAAAAAATGTAATTAAGTTACGTTTGGTTTAAACTAGACGTGTCTCCCGGTGGTATTCGCGTAGATTTGGAATTTATAGGAATATTGGGATAAAAAATATCCCATGTCCATTCCAAGGCCTCAAACTATGCATCACTCACCATCAGGCGAACTCATAGTTCATCACAGGCTTATTTCAACATAAAAAAATGTGTTCAAAAGCATGATTTTTCATTTGCCAATGATTTTTCTAAATTAATAAAAGCACGTTTGGAAATATTATTTATAATTAAATTGTTAAGGTAATCACGTGTTTGCGTGAAATTGATTTATAATATAGCACCTGATCGTCGTGGATTGCGTTGGTAATGTTAACGCGATTGCGAGATCTGTTAGATATTCGTGGTTTTGTAACAGTCTATTGAAATTTTCGTTGATTTCCGTTACATTTTGTACAATTCGCTGCATTCGTAATTTCTAATAGCAGCAAATAGATGAAAACGAAGGATGTAAGCATTTTTTTGAACGAATTGGAAGTTGAAAACTCGTTTTTTGTTACTAATCTTTCGGGCAAAAGGTGCCCGAACCTGTACCTGTATCCTTAGATTGTCAGTTTAATTTAATTTATAAGACGAAAACACGAAAGTGACGTATGTCAGTAAGTTTGGCGAGCGGTTGCGTTTCTTGGTATCCCATTGGCACGACACCACGGCATTTGCCAGTGGTGAAAGCTTTCCGAGAGATGTGCAATTGTGCAATTGTGCAATTGTGCAATTGCAATAACGTCTCGTTTGCTGTAACGAAATGTTCATGTTTCACGGTAACCGCTGGCATCGGTGGCCATTATTGAAAACATACGACCATTCGATGTACCATTATTGACCTGCGCTATAAAGTTATTAAGCTAAATTGCACAGTTCTGGCGGCAGATGGAGCTGAAATGTGGTATTATCCAATAAAATTAAAATGCAATAAAACGGACATTGAGCCGGCGTGTACTCGGCATCTTCGCAAAATCACCGAGTATGCTTATTATTATATTATTATTAGTCCTTTATTGCGAATTTTATGTCCCATCCTCCTGACTGGTTTCCGCGAAAAGTTCTTCGTAGTGCGACGGGCGGGCGCGGGTGACTGTTCGCCGGTGTTGCCAGCTACGTGTTGCAAAATATACAGACATTGATAGAAATTAATTATTCCTCACGTTTGAATACGATTAATGTGTTTCTTTTTTTAAAAATGTAAGCTGTTATAGTATTTTGTGTGAGTAAATATTTGTCTAATATTTACTTTTAATGCGTTGAAATGTTTTTTTCAGTAGGATATGAGATGAGCCAGGTGAAATATTTTTGACATTTAGGATTAGCGCATGTGTAAAAGATTGATCACAATCGCTTCAAAAGTTGAAATTATCAGCAGTGACGTATCAAATGGCAACACTACGTGGCCGTCTCAAAAGACAGGCTTGCAATTAAGCTCTGTTTACCGGACATTAATTTTTGGCAATAAAAGAGGAGCACGCCCGAAATGTACGTTGCGCATGCGCATCGGCGGCCGCGTGGGAACGAGCGGTGGCTTTGTGCCCCATTGTACTTGCAATTAGCAGTTTTTTCGAAGTCCACTTGCCGGTGAAATGTCGCATCGCGCAATGCGTTGTCCTAAATGTTTTACGACAATTTGTGGGCGGCTCGACGTGTACGTTCAGCGGCATTATTGACGACCCCACAACACTGTTGTGGCTAGGATTTAAAAGTGGGCGCCGTTACAACTCGATTGGTCTCTTGGTGTAGTGGTTGGATACCGCGACCGCTAAACCGGCGGCCGTGGGTTCGATTCCCACCCGGGACAAACATTTCTGTGATGAGCACATTAGTTCGGCTG
>DWUN01004466.1:0-10760 GCA_018249975.1 Passova gellias | reverse complement strand
ACGTAACTGGTGAAATGTGGGGGTGTACTACACTCCTCTGCCTACCCCTTCGGGGATTACAGGCGTGATGATACGTATAATACAATACCAATTACGAGCTATGTTATCACTTATCACTGTACCCATGTTGTTTTGTTACCCCGGATAATTATTGATTGTTATCACGACTATTTCGAACGTTTATTTCAATATCAGGTAAAGATTATATGCAGGAGCACTTTCTTTCGTCTGTGCTTGAGCCCAATATTGTTTTAGAAGACAGAAGACTAAATTATCAATACATACATCTTAATCTTCTGTGTTAGCGTTATGTTATTATTATTACATTTGTAAAGTAACCATAAACAGAAATCTATTAGACAAAAATCTTGACTAACAATCGTTCCCTTTTAAGATTTATGAAACTAAAAGCAATGTGAGTATGACGCTCAATGCATGTTGATTACACGTATAATAGAGGTATCACTGAGCACTAAATTATCTGTTGCCTATTCTTAGAAAGTTTGTAGTGTATTTCTTGTTGGTGTGACATATTGAAAATAAATAAATAAATAGATATGTATGAACCATCTTGACAAAGAAAGACAGTATTATTACTACTAGTCCGTAGCGACAAATATATGTATTATGAGGGGTGGCATTATTACGAAGCGTTTTACCACTTGTTAGGGACATTATGAAAACATTGTTTTTTCAACAAAGATACGCCACCAAGCGTAAACGCAGTACAGGTTGATAGCAGGTGGTTTACAGGTATTGCTCAGGTGTGGCATAATCATAGGAGTATAGCACCGTGAAGGCGTTCCGCTTCGATATGCCATGCGGTGTGCGATATGCCATAATGTAGGGTGGGCAACAAAGCGTGTAATTCATTAGGTGCTTATCGTGAATTATGCCTTCACGCCTCGTTAACGACAAGCCTAATCATGTTGTTGATACTAATCATGACCTAATTGATATATATTAACAAGTGACTAATCCTAGACATTTTAATCTCCGACGCTATTATCGATCAACAGATTAAACTTTGTCTGAATTAAAAAATATTTGAGCAACTTTAAATTTTGCTAGTACCTGTCATTGAGTTCCAATATCCAATATCCAAAATATCATAGAATTTTCAATGCATCTAAACTGTTAAACTTAGGTATATCGCGAAGTCCAAGGGCTAAAGGGATCACATTCTTTATTGCCTTCGAACGAGATAGAGAAATAGATATATAGAACGCAGAAAGAGAGAGAAACAGATAAGTGTAAACATTATGACATTGCCTATTTTCTTAGGAGCTTCAAGAGAGCATTTAACAAAAACAACTCAATATTTGCATTGCAGTCCAACCTCAATCTGGTATCCAATTACTTCAAGAGCGTAGTGAAAACCTCACGTCACATAGGTGTCAAATCCATTAGATTCTCAATTATATCGTTGATAGCAACATCTTTGTTGCGCGTATTCAGACGTGATCGATAGCAAGCGGTCTTGTGCAGAGCGTTTTAATTTTGGCAAACAGTATAATAGCGAATCGTATTGAAATTACGCACGTAACTATCTAAGTAACGTTTCGTGCAATACAATCTCTATTGCGTTCGCAGCAAGGACCCGAACGGCGCGTGCGTCTGACCGAAAGCGTAGACGAGCGATCATTGTGCAGCCTTCAACGGGTTGTGGAGCGTTAAATTGGATTACCATTGTTTGTCATCTCGCCGAGAGACCGGGTCGTTCCGGTCGTGATCGAGTCGTGAGCGTGTTCTTTTTTAATTAAAAAGAATTGTCGAATTGGTGATAGATAGCAACGTTGGGTGTCGGTAATATTCCGATACTTAAAGAGGTGACGGAAAAAAAATATTCTAAGTGTACCAGCACAAAATCTAGACGGCCAGTTTTATTTCAGAAATGAAGTGAAATCTTCAGTCAGATTTCTAAAGCTAGGTCAAAATCATGAAATTTGCTTTAATATAAACTGTTTAATGTGCTTTAAATTAACTCACAGCAACTTCATATTTCTATATGCATGGTAAATAACAGCTACGAACCTTCTCCTTACGAGAGATTACCTTTTCCAACAGTAGATCAAAATTTAAAAAAAAAACTTTTCTTAAGTTTGAATCAGATGACATTTAAACGTTTTTCACTTTCACACAATCAATATTCTATGGAAATATTAACTTTAACACCATCAGTTTCATTTGCTAATACTCCAATCTTCTCAGCTACCGGTACAACATCCGCAAAAGGACCAACAGCGCACACTCTAATCAACCTGTCACTGTTTTAATCAAGGGTTTGCGAATTCTATCGCTCCTTTTACTTTTGAATTCCTCTGCGACGTTATAATTGCGCTAAATAACAGGGCGGGGTCCGGAGGGTCTGATTCGAACAGTTGCATTTCGGTGGGCCGATTGTCTGACATATAAACTCTGGATGTGAATTTGGTTTGGGTATTATTCAACGCGTAGGTACAGAAGAACGTAGAGATATCTAAGTATTACCCTTTATAAAGCTTAGAAGCGACTGAGAGTATGAAGCTGAGCTTATTACATTTGAAAAGCCATCAAAAATAAGAGGTAGACGAAATATGGTAGTAAGTGATGTGCCGTCAAAGAATTCTGGAGAGAAACTTCCGCTTACGAATAAGTTGATCCGATTTTGGTTGTATGATCTTTAATTTATTATTAACTATTAGTATTATACCGTCACGCCCTAAAAAGGTAGGATAAATGCACCAACTTCCAAATGTCTCTATCCTTACAAACCTGACGTGCTTTTTCTATATTCATCACTCTCTTTATACGTACTCGCTAGTTTCAGAGAGTTTTGATCGTTAATTTAGATAATTTCTTCTTAGGTGTAATTGAATTTTACATCCCATACATTACCTAATACTCAATTATGTGCTGTAATTCTGAGAGCATTTTTAAATTTAGATAACACTAATTTATCTATTGTGGCATCGGTATGGTTCTGTTACATCCAGTGAGTTTAATTCCCGCGCACAAACCCATAAGCTTTGTAATTATTTCGTAATTGGTGGGCTGAGCTGCCTCGGTAGCCGATACATCACGGCTCCAGATTAAAACTAAAGCCTTCACCACATATTACTATATCAAAAACTTTGCGTGAAAATGCCAGTGGCACTAGAATTGTATGATAAAATATAATCTTTTTAAAAACAATCTTTCAAGGCAGTTTCCAATTACAACGTCAATTCCTGAACATAACTTATCTACGTAAATGCGAAGAACCAAAATGCGATGGAGTTTCCTTAGTAATGAATGTTTTCATTGGCATAATTTCAAGATAGGGTATTAATATTAAATTATCTTGATAGTTACATAAGTGTGCCAAATATGAGCTCCATTATATGTCATGGGTCCCTAATAAATTGATTACAAGTTTCGAAACAGCAAGACGAAAAAAGCAAGTCCAGTATAAATAAATAAAAATAAAAAAATGCTCACTTTCAACTTGAGAGACTGAAACACGAATTTCATTGAATATTCTCTAAGCCTGTAAATTGTCAATAAAACTAATTCGATCGAGAATCGAGATTAATTCTTATAATATCAATTCAATTGCACTTTCATTCATTGCAACTAATTTATATAAGTAGCAAGCATTTTTGGACGTTCTGCTTGAAAAAATTCATGAATGGAGCATTTAAAAAAACAGCTCTTTTAACACCAACACATTCGTACTGGAAAGCATCAAGAAAGTTGTAATGGACAACCTTAAAAGGATAAAATCGAAATTAAATTATCATTATCAAAATTTTACTAAAACTACGTATATGATTATGGTGGTGTTTCGCATTTTATATGAAATTTCATTACATTTTTACAGTTTTGAAATACTTCTGTAGCAATGTAAAACTACCTTTACATCTCGTAACTTTATTGGTGATGGGCGATCGCTGCAGGCTACGCGGTCGTTAAACGTCGGTTCTTTTAAATCAACTCACGAATGATAGGCTATTTTAGAGATTAAAAACAACGCGACAAACCACACGATACCCGTGAGATAGGAGAGCAGATATATGCAAAATATAAGGTACCATGTGCGGTTGTAAATTGAGTATGATGGAATTATTATTTATTTTCAACTAACTAACTAACTAATCAGTCTGTATCTCCCCACTGCTGGGTATAGGCCTCCCATTTTTTGCCCCAATTTTTGTGGTCCTGTGCTTTTCGCATCCAATGCGGTCCCACTACTTTGATCAGGTGGTCGAACCATCGAGCTCGAAGAGAGGACGGTAGGTGGACTAAGGCACTAGCCGAGTGGTGGCCAACACAGGGAGATCAGGTAGGCAGACCACCAGCTCGATGGTCGGACCACCTTATGACCTTATGATGGTCGGACCACCTTTTAGTATGAGACAACAAGAATGACAAAACACGTTTATATTGCGAGCGTTGATAGACGTAGGTCGGGTCTGTAAGAATAGAGATATTTGGAGCTTGGTATAATAATAATTAGCTAATAGTTCATTATAAAAAGGTTAATTGACCACAATTATTAAAACAATAATGCTTGAAATACGCTGCACGTTGCGGACAGGTAGATGGACTTACTGATGTTATGTGGTTACCATTGTTTATGGACACTTTAATGCATCACCAAAAGAATGTGTACAAGACATTAAACTACACAAACTCTAACGTAATTAATTAACAACTGAAATCGTTCTTATCAAGTCATATTGTACTGGGAATGGCTTTTATTCCATTCCAAAGTACGCACGTTCGTGGTAAGAGCCCGCGGGTACTTGAAAACTGTAACGTTTCATCCGGTGTGGATTAAACTTCTTTATTAAAATATGAATGATATTAAATTATGGTGTCGTAGCATCTATTGAAATAGTTCAAAAAATATCCTTACAATTACAGAATCGGTAGAACTTATACAAAGTCCAGTAACTAAACCTAACTCAGTAGACGATTTGCAGAATTTTAGAAAATATTATACATCCAAACACCCCGAAGCTATATGAAGCTTTTTGTGAAATAAAATTAAATGCATTTACAAATGAAACCATAGCGTGTATATAAACAAGGAGACAGTATAGTTACTTTATACCATTGCGTCTTATATGGAACGATCATTAAGATACGGGAAGGACGTTGAACAAGAAGCAAACTCTAAGGGAATAATAAAACTAACACTATACTGTTCCGTTTCACGTTGTTGCTTAGACAATGCGTAAAAAGTGATATTTATTCGTGGAAGTCAATTTGATACTATATTATGGAATAGGAGAATATAGCGTTGAGAATTAAAAAGCTAATGTAGTCAAAGTGATTTTGTGTTACAGTAATTTAAGAAACCGTATGGAAAACAATGAAATTATAAACTTAATTAAAAAAGGTTTTTACTGTTAAAATATTCTCGATGACATAATAATGAAGATGCAGGTGACTGTTGATACCAGATTTAGCGTGGTTTTAGTTGTTGTTATCACTATGAATGTTGGTAGAATGCCTTAAGTGGGTAAAGTGGCAGGTAATTACATTTCATTTCATGACTATTGTTTTCCGCCGCTTCGCCCGCTTGGAAATCAGTGTGTGACAAAGTTTTCTTTGTCAAAGTTGCGACATTTTCGTAAAACAATGAAATTCCTGAAAAAACTACAAAAAAATGGGAAATAAAAGTAGCCTATGTTAACCCCAAGACCCTCAAGTATCTTTATATGTAATTTCATAATAATCGGTTCAGCGGTTTGGCCGTAATGTCGCCACAGACAGACAGAGTAAGTTTCGCATTTATAATATTAGTATGCATTGGCTAGGAAAGAACTGTTACACTTTAGACTAAGGCGAGAAATAAGGTCCAAGGAATTCAATTAAGAATTTTATTGCACAGCGAATAAATACAAAAACATGTTCCGATCTGGTTACAACATGAAATAAAAACGCTCAATTTATCCACCACGTCCGATCAATTATGCAACACGACGCGAGTGTGTTACCGCGTTTCATATGCATTACTGGTTTTGCTTGAAGATGCTCGTCAAAATTGTATAGACGAATTAGTAGATCGTGAAGTTATCGATGTTACCGTTATGTTGTATAGAGTAGAAGCTGTCAAATAAATCAATAGCAAGCATGCCAACGAGTATAAGTTCATTCATTCGTTCAGATCGATGTATGGAGATCTCGAGATTAACGTCCGACAAGAAAGTATTTCGTATTTTAAATATCACCCAAATCATAAATAAGCATAAGTACTACCTGTATACGAATATATAATTAAATACTTTTACTAAAAACTGTCAAGAGGTAAAATAATGCCAAAAGAATTAATTAGAGATCAAATATCACACTAATCAAAACTTTTTAAATGTTTAATTTATGCACACTAATTATAAACGGCAATTGTATGTCATTTGTTTTTAATATCATGAAATCATTACAGAATAACACAGTCCCTTTACGCATGTTTAAAGGTTGTGGTAGTAGAACGATACCCCGAGGTACTTTCAGTCGTCGGCAATAAATTAATCACCTACAATCAATTTCAATTCATATCTCGCCGGCAATAATTAAGAGAGTACATACAGATTATCTCTCGAATTAAACCACGCACCAGTTGCCTATGTTTTAGCGGAGATAAATGAGTATTGGTAGGTACCGAACGTATTAGCATTCCAGTTTTACCGTTACCCGATACAGATTCTTTGTCGGGCTTATTAATAAGCAAATCTACGAAACTCGCCTGTACTTAGATGTACATTAGCGACTACCTCGAGGCACTTAACTCAATTTAAGACGAGTCTTCTTGTGTACCGGAACATATAAATGCAGTCATCGAATGTTTCCTGCTTCAGGCTTTCAATGTTTTGTACCTTCTTGTCATAATTTACGTTTTTCATTCGTAACATTTTGATGTTATAGCATATATGTACAAAAATGTATAATGTTAGTTAATTGTGTATTTTTAGGTCAGCAACAAAAACTGTTTGAATTGATTGAAAAAGAATTTCTATTCCATCACATAAAACGCAAAATTATTCTGTCATTACTCTAATAGCTATCACGGCGTGAGAGAAACGTTTTTTATCTGATAGTCGTGCTTGATTTATTGAAGGGAAATCCATATCAGTCGACTCCTTGAATAATAATCGAAAATCGATTAAAATAATAGAAATTTCAAACGATCAGGGAGCCAGCTGATAAGCGCTGTTGGGTTTACGTAATTCATGGTTTGTTGGTAGGAATAATATTAAATAGCGCTTAATTGCATCGTTATCTGTGTCGTAAACGTTAGAGACTCGGTCGGTGAAATACAAACACGATATTTTTACAAAAAATACTCGTATAAAATAAACAAGTTGATCAGAATGAAGCCATAAATTGTCGAAAGCGGCGCTTTTAGTCTCACGTCTAACAAATTAACAAGCGATTAAGCTACCGATTTGGGTTAGAAATGCTCTCAATGGAACATTAATGGGACCCTACAAATAACATTGGTGTTGATATAGGGATTACAGTCGGCAGGAAAATGAGAAGCATGACCCGGAAAGATGTAATATTATTTACATTATATATCTGTCAAAGAGTTATCCGGAATCATTATCCTCCTTTGAAATAAGATAGACATTGTTATACAGTGTTAAATTTAGTGAACTATCATTAAACAATGTAAGAAGATGAAACATTTCTACCTTTAATTTAATACTAACAATCAATGATAAAAATGTTAGAGATTTGACAACTAATTGACGAGAGTAAAACAAATAGTATGGTGATGAAGCTATTACACCTGTAAATAAGTTTACCGTTTACAAATAAAACTGCGATTTTATTAAATAATTGAATAATTTCGAAACGAAAACTTTTCTTACTGACGATACTTAACTCACAGAGGCGATTGTAATGGCCCTTACATGCATTATAGTGACATATTTGATGGGAAAATTGATTCGGTTAATATCAATTGTAATAACTCTTTAGATAGTACAATTCACTGCTTCGTGTTTTTCCACTATTCGTGTTCATAATGTGACAAATTTATTGTAGATAAATATACAACGCTTATTTTTTAAATAAATAAGATGAAGGGAAATCAAATTTTTACATTTCAATGGATACTTTTATAAAAGTTTATGAATTTAAGTAGGACCGTTTCCTCTCCAGTTGTGTTCTAATTTTGACTACTGACTACATTAAACTGACTAAACTACCGACAGAACTAAACTATTAATACTTAGGGATTCGAAATAACATGCCTATTCAGTTTAGATTTCAACTTTGTACCCTAAGATTATAACATCTAATTTAAGCCGCCGGGATCAAATGTAGCTCATATTATACACATATTGCTTTGGGCCATAAAGGTATCTTAAGTGTATGTACTGTACCATTTCACACTTGACCAGCGTGGTTGATTATGGCCTTGATCATTCTGATACTGAAAAATATAACCATGGTCGTGAGTGATGCTTTCTTATCATGAAGCATGTGTATCGATTCGTTCATCACAACACAGTCAAGATATTCAATATATGTTAGCCAAATCGCAGGTTTATTTATGAACGTAAAACCGGTAAGAGCGACAGGAAGCGTTAACCGTAGCGGCCTGTGAATGTCGCGAAACTCGCTACCATTTCAAATACGTGAGAAACTAAGAAACGCCGCCGACATTGTGGTGACATTAAAAATGAAATCTAACTAATGATTCATTTGTCCTATTAGCGTTGGCGTTTATAATTTATTATTTTATGAAGCTATCCGATGTGTTAGAGATGACGCATGTAATATTGCAACTGTGGATATGATAATTTTACGACATCATAAAATTCATATTTTATGGGGGACGGACAAAATTTGGATATCTCAAATTTGTCATAGCACACGACTTTGAGATATTGATATCAGGGAATAATATACTAGAAAAATCATAATTGATTTGAGCAAAAACAAAAATAAATGTAATTAAGGAAATAATAACGTTGCTTAATAATTAACATTTAATAAACAAAGAATTGTGAGACATGGATGTGTTTGAAGATATTTGATTATATTCGGTTTGTCAATGAAACATTTCATAATCGTTATCATCACAAAAAATATATCACTATAATATCGAGTGAGTTCACAATCCACAGTAACTATATGACCGTATGTCTGCAGGAAACATAGCATTACCATACATATTGCCCCAGCAATTTGCTTTTAAGAACTGTTTTACACTTTGTCTCTAACTTGAACCGAATCCTGTTGGACTGGTCTGGTTATTTGCAACCTGTCTTTATGAATAAACGAACGGGTGACTTCTGAAAGTGTTTTTTGGATTATGTTCGTTGATACATTTTTACGTTGCGTTAGTATTTCGCTTAAATGCTCTCGTTTATTTTACGTGACATAATTAGACCCTAAAGAAGTTAGCTTATGTCGCGATTGATTTAAAATTTACTAATCTATACTTATTGTCTTCTTCCTAATGAATACTCATTGGATTCTCAAGTTTCAAACTTAATTTATTCTCAAAATTCACGTCACACTATATAATACACGACTTTTAGGGTAAAAAATGTAAGTACCGTAAACTTATCACAGTCATCCAATTGTTACAAAGAAGTAACTTGAAATTAATCGAACGGGATATATCCTGCGTCTACAATAATTTTCTGACAGTATTTTGGAGTCAGAGATCATGATGGATAACCAACAGCAGAATTCACACCGAAATATGTATAATCTCATAACAATAACACGCAATGACAGATAACAGAAGCCGTGTTTCGCCGTGAAAATTTTCTTGACCAATACCTACGTCTACATTGTAGGTACCGTACAGCTAATTCTTTGATCATTTGATTAGCCGCTTCACAAATTAATTATTAATAAAGACACCGCGAGAAAAATACGCTTTATCTAAAGCCGTGACATTCAATGTCTATAATGTATTCATAATCTTACGTGGGCGTGTTCCGTTTCGCTCCCACTGTCTCACAACGATAACGTTGTTGAAAAAAACTTACAACAATAAATTATTTTCCAGACGGTTACTGACCAGTGAAATGTTCTTTGATGTTGCGCTGAAGATTACTACGACCAATTTATGGCGAAATTTATGAGAACAACATTTCATTTGGAAAAATTGTGATAGTAGGTACGCCAAATTTGTCGGCGCCTTTCAAAACCCGACCGGTATGTGCAACTAGCGCGTATGTCAATAATTGGTTGATAAATCAATGTTCTAGACTGTCGTTTTATGTTCTATATGCATATGAGACACGATTTCTTTTGAATATATGTAGATGAATTAACTATTAGTTAAAATATAATGAGAACTGCCAAAGGGTATGTTCCCACCAAACATGTTCAAAACGTCGATGTGTATGTACCGCTATTCCGCTAAAATACAGGGCAATTAAATATAATTAACAAGGAAACCCAAGGAGGTTATATTGGCGACTACAAATTTATGTCTCTGACAAATTAATAATCTGTATCAATTTATTTCATCTAATAATACATATATAATTTTAATTTAAACAACCTACGTGGTCGTTAGTTATTGCATGATAGTTTTTGATAGTTCTAAGGATTAACACGGAAATTGAAGCCGGGAAAACTGAAATCATTTCGAGCAAATCGTCGCTATGATTATTCATTTAATAACGTAACATCACGCCTATAGTCCCCGAAGGGGTAGGCAGAGGAGTGTAGTACACCCCCACATTTCACCAGTTACGTTGAATCCCACAATGGAATAGGTGGTGAGCCTATTGCCATGCACCGGGCACACAACCAGACTC
>DWUN01004465.1:0-10761 GCA_018249975.1 Passova gellias | reverse complement strand
ATTTCATAAAAATCGGTAGAGCCGTTTCGGAGGAGTTTTGTTACAAACACTGTGACACGAGAATTTTATATATTAGAAGTTATTAGGCGTCGTAATGCAACAATCACTTTCGTTCGTTGAGCGAACTTTCGGTCGGAATATGCACCGTGAATAGAGCAACAAGAAAATTACCAACGCTACGATAAAACAGTAAGTTAAGTGAAAATGATAAGGGGTTAGAATTTACAAACACTTCCGTACAAGCGGCCAGCTAAACATTTCCCTGTAAATATACATATGTACATATAATAAACCTTTTCCGCAAATCGCACAAACCATTATGTAAAAGTGAAAATTCGTTTCAAACTCTCTGCTTAGTGGTATAGTTAAAATGTTAATAAACTAAGACATTATTACTTATTGTTTATTCCACGATTGTAACTCAACTCTGCATTAATACATGCAATTGCGAAGTCAGATATTAGATTAAAACCTGTTAGACTAAAACGCAACAATGCAACTGCTTCATCAGGAACAGTAACAGTGCAGAGGCTACGTCACCGTATGGTAATGTTGACAAAGAGTTCTAATAACTTTCGACATCACCTGTACAAAGCAGCTATTTTTCCTCGAACATTAATCGAGACGTCCAATCAATCGAGTAATTAGCGACTACACATTGTGAAACCGCATTTTGACATTTAATTTCCTGTCGGACCACAACATTGTGTAGCAATTTGCCAACACTTATACAGATATAATGCAAAATTTTAATTACTGAAAGTTGTTCAATAAAACTAGACTGCGAAAAGGCAGTCAAATATTATCTGACGCTTCGTTGATGTATTTTTTAAACTGTTTCTATTCGTATAACGCACGTAAGTTCAGAGATGCGTGCTAGGACACGATCTTCATATGCGCGGATTGTGAGGCTGGAACTTAAGACAAGGCAAAGCTGGAACTACAGTATGGCAATACGAATAATACAACAAATCAGTTCAATTCAGTATCAGTAATGCCTTGGTGTAAATTTACATATTTAAACAAAAGTTACATTGAATATTTGTACTGTCACTGCATATGGGACAAGCGAATTGCAAACTGCTATTTCACTAAAATCAATTCGTAGAAAGAAAGGAATATACGGTTCCGTAGGGGCTCTATTAGAAGACTCGTTGCACTTAATAAACTTGAAAGTAGAAAGTTAACAAATGCAATGCTACGTAACACCCCAGTAGGTGGTAACGTAAATAATCACCGATACGCCACAAATATTATTAAGTCACAAGTCGGAAAACAGAGTGTAAAGTAATGTCAAATAATGAACAGTTTGTCGTAAAAGCTTGCAAGAGATGAATCCAATTAAACCATTGACACAATAGCATAAAAGTATTAAACGTTATTGTTGAATTAGTAGCGGTTTTCGAGCGAAGTTTCAAGGCTCCTATGTCGAAGAGCCCGGTCGATATAATTTAAATAGCAAATGAGGTTATAAACCGAATACTTTTGAAACAGAGAGAAGAATGTTTACGAGTTTAACCTACATAAACTTACCTGCGTATTTGTTAAGCCGCAAGTTGGCTTGTAAATGCATCAATACGTCAAAATTCAATTTCCTTAACTGCCGACCGTATTTAACTTAACGGGATAATAGTTGTCCCCAGGCGGATGGGCAGTTAAGCCGCGGATATTGAAATATGGAATTATGACCTAAAGATGGAACCCATTAATAACAAGTAATAGGAAAACCTGCAACATCCTTAATTTAGAAATAATGGAACGATCTAAATCAGATATAAAGAAAATATTCACAAATAGAAAAGATTGTAAAAGAATCAATTGAAACCGCATTACCTTTGTTGCCAAATTGTTGTGAAAACAAATATCATATCCCAAATTCAAAACAGTAAGCAAATCAAAAAGTAATACAGTATACAATGTTTATTATGAGAAGAAAACTATAATACGACTCTGGTACATTAATCTGCAAAGGCACACAAAGATCGCCTCGCCGTTGATTTCATATAGAATGCACCCGATTAAAGAAAGTTACTTGTTCCTTTAAATGGCCTAGGCGGAGCAACAAATCTCAACAATACAAGACGGGCCGCGCAATAAAAAGAACCGCACATACGCACAGAATCCAAACGCGACTAACAAACAACGAGGCAACCTTTAAAACTAAAATAGAAGCACTGAATCAAAAGGCGATCCGGATCATTATGCATCCCGATGCAGAAAACTGGGAGGACAACACGCAACACGATGATAAATAACTGCAACCGGATAAGTTACCTGCAATTCTAACGCATGGGAATACAGGCCTTCGTTGCATGGCAATAAAGGCCAGCTTATGGCATGCAAACGAAGCCGACTCGTTTCTGCGCTGATGTTTAAGCGTCCAGAATGTATAAACAATTTACAAGTCTAGCATGAAAAATAGCCGAGCGAGTGACGTGAGCATGGATTCTGATTCCATTGTTTCGGTCCTTGCACTGCGTCCGCGATTGCCAACTTTTTCCTCGTCGGCGATGTGCGATTGTCCCGACCTTGAAGTAAGATAAATAAGATCGAGGAATAAGGATAATGTGATAATTGTGGAGCAATGTTTAAATTCAGTCTTACGGATGAGACGAGATGAGACATGCTCCGGCGCATATTTGAAGTCGCTAGTTGCCCGTCGTTTTGCCGTTGTAGGACAAATACCTTAAGCCGGTGAAATGAGTATGAAGAAAACAGATGTAAATCAGTGGTACAGTAAAAGATCAAGGCCCCAGTGATTATTGTGTTCACGTATAAACTGTTTTAAAACAATGAACGATCTCGTGATGAAGTAAGTCATGCGAGATATAAATCTTAGGTCTCAAGTGGTAGCTATTGGGCGAGCTTTTATACAATAATTTATTATAGTTCCTGCAATATGACGTAGCTACCTACGATCTGAATCATGCGATATTTTTATGTGAGCTCAAAAAAGCGGAATGTACATGCTCAATTTACATGTATCATATTTATCAGCCATCGCTTGCATATAAGTATAAATCAAATTTAATAATATAATGACGTCCGGAAAGACAATATATGTATATGAAACCAAAATAATTTGTTTTATTATCTATATTTTTTTAAATATAAAGTTCATTATCAACATTATCGGATACCTATCCGAAGTACTAAGAAAGTACTCTCCACTAGGGTGAGCGCGAACTTTACCAGAGTTGCTAATGTGACGGTATCGAGAATACGACACCTTTACATTACGTTGACATTAATCGGCAGCACGAAGTACTATCGAATACTTGCACTTTTCATACAAAACGCGGAATGTACATTGACGTTTACATTAACTTAGTCGCTAGAAAATCGGAAGTATGATTCGTGCTCGCAAAATGAATTCCTTTGACGCACGATAGGGGCGCTGTACATTTTTCATACATTTACCGTACGAATACTTTATCAGTAGAGGTTCGTGCTAGGGCCACTGGTCAATCTAATCGCTACGTAAGTTATATGATATGGTACAACAGCCTTTTACAAACTACTTTTTGCTCCTTATTACTCGCGATAACGTTTGCTCGGAAAACATAAATAACTCCACGCTATCTTTTAGCCCTTATTTATCTCTTTTGGAAGTTGATATAGAAATAGTATTCAAGTAGATACGAATACTGCATTCGTTACAAAGATAAAAGAGAATTTGTTTAGCGATTCTCGTGACAACACGGTGCAGACAGATCTACGAAGGTATTGCGTCATAACAATAAGGTTACGTTGAGCTAAACACGCATCAAGCAGAAGGAAGTTATCAAGCAATAAATTAAGGTATCGAAACTCAAATTTAATTGACAATTTTTGAAATACTGTTAAAGGAGCAATCGTTACAAGCTTTTAAAGCGGCAATTATGATTTGAAGAAGTCAAATGAAGCTGCGGACGAAATAAAAAAAAAACAAAACAAAAAGCACTATCAAAAGCAACTTTCACAAATTTATAGAGAACAAAAACAAACATGTATGTATGTACAGAACATAATATATCTCGAACTATGCGTCACAATGTCACGATGCAAAAAAAAAGTGATCGAAATTCTTTGCAAATGAGTCGCGAGTGACAAAATCAAAACCGGAGCTCCCCAAGGACTAATCACGATTGTAAGCGTGGCAGGGTAAGGTCGATTTTTGTTTGACGCGAACGTAAATAAGAACTTTGTTATTTTTGCCGTCGGCACCGTATGCGCATGCTTGAAATATCGGTGAAATTACGATTCTCAATGTGGCAATCCCGTGCCATATTAGGCGGTGACGAGCCGGCAGTTTGTACTACTGAACTATGCGCTCATTAAATGTAAATAAGGCCCCATTTAATTATTTGCGCTGACCATTTTAAAGGTGACTTATACAATAACCATATAATAACTTAACTACGCAACTCGCTATCGTGTTCCTTATTGGACGATGGAATTCGGTCTTGATTATTTTACGATACGGCGGAAAGAAAACAACTCTAAACTCATAAAAATGAACAGCGTGCTTCAGGTTTGAGCAGGCCGTTGATTAATAATAATAATAATCAAGTTTCGGTTACAAACATGCCTCACAATATTACTAAAAATGTTGATTATCAGATACTTATACACATAGCCGTTTAAATGTCACTAATTACACCCGGTGATGAAAAACATTGTTAAAATACCTGCGCACTTATCACAAATTATGCAATATCTTAAAATCATTTCACTATAAGAGGAGACAGGTGGTCCAGCAGTGGATAATTTTCATATCGCGCAAAATCCCTAACTTTACATCTCCGAAGAAGGTTGTAATTATTCGTGGACGTGCATAATGGATCCGCGGCAGTCGAGGGGATCGCAGCGACGGAGAGCCGGCTCGCTATTAGCTCGCATGAACCAATTAGTGCAGCCGCCTATCTACCTCGCGAAGGCAAGCGAGATCGGATCGATGTCAAGTTAGCGCGACATTGAGGGCTCACGTTTAATGCGAAAATAATAATAACAACGGAACGAAAATAAATGACTGACCTAATATTCGATTGAGAATTTAAAGTGTTTTAATTCATTAAAATCACCTTGATTCGTGAATAAAACGAACCCGATTAACGATTTATGGATATCGCGGCGTGGCAAGTTTTCGACTTTAACGGTCACCGTTTGGACTATTGACGTATACGTCAATAGTATATTATAATAAATAGGCTCACTTGCTTAGCGCGATTCGATTGTTAAAAGACCCTTCCGTTAATCGGTACAAGTGCCACCGGAATTTAACTGGTGAATCGAACGATAGCTTTTGCCATTCGGCTCACTGGCGATATCCCGCGGGCGATAAGCGCGCACGCTTGCGGGATCGCGTGATATGCCAACTGGACGTCGCTTCTCGATCTCTGAAGATAATGCGTTGCGTTTTTGTGTTAATTGCTTAGAATTTGAGATGAGTTGAAAACAATAATAATTGAATTTAAAGAGAACAAACTGTAATGTGTTCAATGTGCTTAGGCAGCGTACTATAAGCGTACGAGAATGAATGTTCCAAATGGTGTATCATTAGCGATGGTGCAGCATCAGGGCGGCTACTACGTCTAACATTGCTGCCATAACAAACAATATAACGATTACAAAATACATTGATGCAAGAAGCAGTGATATTATTACTGATATTAAAATTCATTGTCTCAAGTAACAAGAAACGATACAATAAACCTTCGCCGCCGTTTACTTGAAACGTTTCGACGCGAAAAAAAGAGCCACCCGCGCCGATCGCGTACAGAAATTCGCCTACGAGTAGCCGACGAGACATTGCTAATTGCCACAATAAAAATCGTTGCGGTACATAAATCACCGCGCGAACATTCGACAATTTCCCTTAATTGGTCGCGTTTCCCAATCGGCCCGCGATTGTGATCGGCGGTGCGGCGTGGGGCCGGCGAGCCCCATGCCCAAATCAGCACCGCGATCGCCCTGACACTGACCGGACACGAGGTGCAATTAGCACCGCACGGACCACACACCGACCGTAAAGCACCACCGTACAGTCGCCGGCCGCAGTGCGCGCAGGCGTCTGGCGTTCGACTTTCGTGATCGCGCGCGCGAATTGTCTGGGTCGAGTGAATCACGCGCCGAGACGCAAATGTATATCAAGTCGAACGACCGGCGAAGTTGACATCGATATAAAACAGCCCGGCCGGTGTAACTAACATTGTAACGTGACAAGAACAGTGCTGCGAAGGGATTTCGCTCCGTAGCGCCGGCTGTGGGAGCGGTTCTCACGTTTAGTTTATGGATCTAACGTTGAATTTGTATGTATGACAATATGTCATGACAATATAATGACAACAATGGCGTGTTTGAACATGACAGATATTCTCCTCCCAATAAGGGAGTAAGAGAAATGTGGTAGTGGCATTTATTATTAGGTTCAATTTTAAAGAGTTCCAGTTTCCTATTTAAGGTTTGTCGGATAATACCATTATGCAACGAAATGTGACAGCAAAATTCAATCCGTTGATAGAATCGACGTTGGTTATAGAGCGACTATTATATGAATTTGGAATCTGGTTCAATGAAAGTGCTTTAAATTCAAGTGCCACCAATTGATCGTCGGAAGAGACGGTTCCTGACGCAACAGACGGTCGGAGTTGTTCCCAACGAATTGCATAATTGAAACCGAATTTATCAGTGAAAGTGGGGAATCGTTGCACGAAGCGTACCAACTAATGTTATGCCGCTTTAATGATAGATGATCTCACCGAACTGTGGCCCCGGCCGTAGAAAGCACCGGCATTATTTATTATTTACGAGCAGCGCGAACCATTGTTGGCCACATTGAGTAATTTACGATGATGCTCGCCTGTCCGTCGCGGTCGCAGACGGTTAATTACAAAACGACTTACTTCGATATGCCGCGGCGCATTCGTTAAAGGTATCGACCACGCCCAATTGCGGCGTCGTAAGGTTCATTATTGCACGACCGCGCTCTCGTCCTAACATTCGGGACTGTGAATGAATTCATGTCAGCGAATGGCATACGTCGATTCCGCGTGCCTAATAATTCTGATTGATGGGTCTTTAGAAATCTGGACGTTTAGCTATTTTTTTCTCTCTATTATTAAGCGCCGAGCGGAACTAGTAGTATGACAGAGTGTTCATGCTTATGTGTTACTTTGTCTTTCAAATAACTCTAGCGCAGTATACAAAGAATCTTTTATCGTATACGATCAATGGCTTTATCCTCGTGCCTTATTGACTAGCAACAATTTGGTCTAAATTCTTGAACAAAACAAAAACAAACTTTCAAAACAAGTATCGCGATATTCCAAAGGGCACCTTCACTTGGTCTCAACACCCCGATTGCCTCCCGTTTGTTCGGAAACATTTAATTGGGAAATAATGAGCGTTGCGTGTCTAAAGGGCGATTTCGTATTGTATTCCGCGAGCGGCCAGTTTATCTAGATCTGTTTAAAGTGCTTACTGTAAACCAAAAAACGGCAGATAAAACTGCTTAAAAGTTTTTAGTAACTTTGTTTTCGATTTAAACATTTCCTGCAATTTTTATAAATACATTTTGACGTCAATTACGTAATTCGACTTTTCTTTTGGTTAGGAAAACGAAAATTTAATAATAATAATCAAACAGTAAGGGACGTAGAAAACAATTCATATGCTTTCAATACTTTGTTCCGTATTCAAACTTAGATAATTATTGCATATATTTTTATAGGTTCGGAGGAGATGGACAGACAGTCACACTCAAGCACGAGACATAGATGTCGAACGCCTAATATTAAATATTCATAGTAACGTTCGAACTGCAAATATTCGCAAATGAAAACGAAATTTCACACGATATGAATCACGGATGAGTCTACGTAGGGTATTCTGCTAAGCTCGATCGCGAGTCGTGACATTTCGTATCTGGTTCTGCTTCTCGACAAGCCACTACACAACAATGCTGATGCCTAGCGACACAAATTTGTTCAACCATCATCGTTGATCATTGTAGAAAATGTCGTCTTCTGTTTCTTCTTCGTGTGTATTCCCAATCAGTGAACGTCAGCTATCAGCTGTTGAATTCTGTCTCAATAGAGCAAACAAAAAACACTGGCTAACTTGTATTTCTGCGTATAACAAACCTGCTATTTAGACAAAAAGTTCGCGTCAAAACCAACGTACCGCATGCTGTTATTATTATAATAAATAATATAATATGCCATTATACAATTTGGAAATTACCTCGACGCGTGTAACAATTTAGAAAATTTGTAGTTGTTGCGAGATCACCAATTATCTTATGAAAGTACGAATCTTATGTCGTTTCGAGATCACCTTGATGTTTCGAAATCGTTAGCGTGGCAAGTACAAAGCCAACATTGTTTAAAATGTTGGTTCATTTAATGTTTAAAATGCGAATGTATCTCTGTCTTTTTGATTTGCAATTGTGATATGAATCGATTTACGTTCAATAAATTGAATCCTGGGCAAGGACGGGTTAATTAATTAAAATATTTCTTTTGACTTACAAAAGGTGATGAACAGTTATGTATATGGAAATAAATTAAGTACCTATTGCGCGTAAGAAATTCCGCTTCACGCTTAGGTAGGGTACACTAATAAAAAAATAGAACATCTAAATCATTCGGGCAGCAATAGCTTAGCGGTCTGAAATTGAGTCTCAAGTGAATTTCATCCGGTTGTCAGGGTTCAAATTCTGACAAGCACCTCTGAGTACGTGAGTTTTCTAACTTAAAATTTTAATATCACTCGCTATAACGGTGAAGGAAAACATCGTGAAGAAACCTGCGCACTATAGAATATTATTTTCGCTTAAACCTTAATAGGAGAAGGAGACTATTAAGAGTATTACATAACACTCTCCATTTACCATCTGACGATCCGTACGAGTCATCTTTAGAGCGATACACATTAACATTTTAAATAAACGTCGGAACACAATGACAAGGGTGAGTATTAAAATGTTTATATTCATTCTTGTTTAAAGATAAACGTAATACCCGTGACCATACTCGTACACGTAGATCCAACGATAAGTGTTGATTGTTAAAAATTAAACAAATTTTTATTAGCGTGCAATTAACGTCATTACTTTAAGACCACTTATACGAAGGTAACGTGACATTTATTTATATCAGTGCTCAAGATCGGCTTATTATCTTCAATGTTATTTATTTTCGGGTTTATGAATCGAAACGATTTATATTTATATTGAAGATTAAAAAAAAGGTTTATAGCTTTTTATATGCAAAAGTGAGGTATCATTTAAAACCGGTACAATGTCAGTTCTGTGGTGATGTAAATAAGCGAAGACTAAAATAGAATGCCTATCTTTACTATATTGACTTAGAATACAAGTACCTATATAATATTTCTTGGTCATATTGATCTCAAAGAGCAATTCGCATACCGCGATAATATTTTAACTGGGTGAAAATCGAAAAAGTCACGAACCATTAGACATTAAATAAAATGAACATTTGGTTATCTGATTATTAGTAAGTAACTAACCTACTAAAATAAGTACTGTAAAAAATTTAAACAATCCGTCCAAACCAACTCAGTTTCCAGGGAGAGGAGTGGAGACAACCTATCTAGAGGAATTCAGTCTTAATTATTTTTAAAAAAGCACGAACTTTGAAATAAGCCAAGTTGCACGCGCAGTTGTAACGCGAGCTAAGCTCAGTTAGTTACCAATCGAGACAACAAAAACCATTACACTACGGTTAGTTGATCGGACGATAACAAAACAAAAAACCGGTTCCGTACAACTTAACGGACATCAACAACAAGACATTAGCGGTTCACAAACGAACAACAGAACAGAACGGAACCGATCACTTTCCACGCCGCCCGATCACCCAATAACAATAAACACGGTTACATCACGCGTTTCGGTATTAATGCTATCGTTGTTGGTGCAATTAAATCTCATCGGCGCGGCGTTAATAAAATTAATGCGCCGCCGCTATTGGACAGCGTTTCCATTTCACTGCGCCATACGGGATTTACTACACGATCATTTCACTGCGCCATGCGGGATTTACTACACGAACATTTCACAGCGCCATACGGGATTTACTACACGAACATTTCACAGCGCCTTACGGGATTTACTACACGAACATTTCACTGCGCCATACGGGATTTACTACTCGCACATTTCACTGCGCCATACGGGATTTACTACTCGCACATTTCACTGCGCCATAAGGGATTTACTACACGAACATTTCACTGCGCCATACGCCATGCGTCATACACGAACACTACGAAAACCGATATAAAAAATCACTTATACATCGATACAAATAGTCCGTTTATATGCGAGAATGGACGATGTGCGAAATAATTGCGTTTTCATTTTCGGGACGAAAAATTAAGCCGATTGTCATATGACAGCGAGCGACTATTTAAACTCATAGTTAATCTACTTATTAGACTACGGACATCCTGAATAGAGATGAATTCAAGGAGACCCAATGGTGTAATGTTTGTGGGAAGTAATCAGAATGTATGTATGTGTATTAAATACGCATTAATGGAGCTAAGGAGCATTATTAGAATTGCGTATATTAAATACTACAATATTCTTTCCCAGATTTCAAAGCGATGAATGAAGTAGGTTTATATGTTACTAGTTGACCCGGCAAACGTTGTTCTGCCATATAAATTATAAGTGTTTCCCTACTATTTAATGGGTGTTATTATACATATAAACCTTTCTCTTCAATCACTCTATCTATTAAAAAAAACCGC
>DWUN01004464.1:0-10762 GCA_018249975.1 Passova gellias | reverse complement strand
TTATAATTGCATAAGTTGATAAAAAATGCTATGCAATAGCTTTACCGCGGCAGTCCCCGAGTGCCACACGTATTTTTATTATATTTATGGCTCCATAAAGTTGCCTTCCGTGTTTTTTTTTAAATTTAAGATACTTGTCGCAATTTGTAGCTATATTTGGTTTGTTTTGATTTTATTCATTATCGCCACTCATCTTTGTTTAGATCATTTTGTTAAATTTTTCTTAAATCGAGATATGTCTATTGAGGATCGCCATTTTCTGTACGCATTAGTGGTATTCTTACCCACTCAGTCAACACATAATAAAACTGGTAGTACTATTATAATAAATTCCATTACTACACTCTGTTTGTAATTCACTAATTGGGTTTTGTTAACTACATTTGCATAGTAGTTGTTCAACAGTGTACCGACTTCGAAACAAAAATATGCAGTTTCAAGTAATATAAAACCGGATTCAGTTAATGAGAGAAGTTTCTCTATGTACCCGTCTGACAATAAACGATGTAATAGCAAGCGATAAGGGTTTTTTGCCCAAGCGAAGAATTGATTTCACGTAACATTACATTACATAAAGATTTCAATAATTGTCATTATTATGAACCTTGGTGTCGAAAATAATTTAATCATAAAATAATATTGCCGCGATTAATCCATGATTTACAGAGAGATATAATGATATAATGATGACGATGAAAATAAATGAAAAGTAAGTTTTTTTTTTACAATTTTATTGTTTAGTAGACAGTTTTTACTTGTTATTTGTTCTACATTCTGTTTAATTGTAATTCCGTGGATTATTTTGTGGCAAACAAATTCCACGATTTAACGCTTTTTTTTTCTTTCTTTCTTTCTTTTAATAGTTACTGATTATATTTCAATAGAACGTTTGTCCGCTTGTGTACTACACATTAATGAAACAAATGCCTTACGAAGAGTTGGTTTATTCAATTTTAATACCCTGCTAAGTTAACGGTTTATTAATGGGGCTTTTAATTCTAGGCTTGGATTCTACTTACTCATTTATAACAATTAATAAAGGTATTAAAGAGGTTTATTGGATACTTTATCTGCGTTATAAAAAATAAGGTCTATATATTTTGATATATTAAGGCTTCACGAGTTTATTTGAATTTCGTGGATTTTTCGACGATACCTTTCAAGTCCAGCAGTCCATTTGGATTTTATCGATAAGTGACTGTCGACACAACTTGTCGGAGGCTTTCGGAGTACTTATAAGTTTGCACACGGGTGATTCATCCTCTTGTCTCTGGATGGGCACGGTGTGCGTGGTAGAAATTTTAAATTAAGATAAAATACTTTCGATAATTCATATACATATATTATGAACCTCGAAGTGTATTTATCAGTTTATTAGCTACAGTTATTTACATAGACACGTAGGTATGTACGGGAGAGCTACGACAATATTTTACGCAATATATTTTGTCACAAACAGATTCGAGCTCGTGTTAGACATTTATTGGATGCGAATACTAAAATTCATTTACATATAGGGCAGGTTCTAGTTTCCGCACCACGGAACTATCCTCCAATAAATATCGAGCCGGCTGTAGTCGGCGATAACTTTTTTTTTTTAATAAAGCCGAATGACAGTTAGGTGTATTTAAACTATGGTTGACGGAGCAAGGGCGCCGAGCGGCCGGGGTACGCGCAAACAGAGTTTAATGAGTATTGGAAAGAGCGATAGCGTGGACGAGTGGCATTTGCAGTATATCCAGCGTTTAACCGATGAAGGGTAACTAGCTGGCCCGAATTTAATTAGTTGATTATTTTTCACAAAGGCACCTCAACCTAACGAGGTGTTTTCGACGGTGCGCTGTTCACTGTTTGCGGTGATCAATTAAAAGCCTCCAGCGAAACCTACCCGCGATTTTGTGATGTCAATTAAACAGGGAAGTATTTTTCAGCAGCCTCTGAGTCAAATTAATTGGTGTTCAGTGCGTTTTGAGCTTTTTTGTCCAAATAAAACTACGATGAGAAAAAATCTTAAGCTTGAAAAGCTAGTTGAATTTTATTTTCAACATGATTGTAATTAAACCTAGCAATATAATTATACAGTAACGATATTTATTACCGAAAACCAACCTAAAAATAAAAATTGGGTGGTAAGCACTAACTTCTTTGTTCCACATCAGTTATATATTTATTTTTCCCATTTTTTTTTGCTATAAAAATTATTTTGATGTAACGTAATTTTCATGTTAAGTAACAAATTGATATGTGTAGGATTATCTGTGTAGTTTCAGCGGAGGCCGGCAGAATATTTTCATACCGGCAAGATCAATATACCGACCTTCAGATTTACCTATCTTTACAATTTTATTTTTACACCAAGCAAATTTACACGAATCCGTCGGAGCGACCTTTTCTCGGGGAATCTTTTTAAAAGGCACACTTTTTGGGTCGTTAAAGCGATATTCAATAAAATTGATATAAAAAGTTTCGCCGAGCCGAGGGATTATTTTTCTTTCTTGATCAGGTAGAAAGTCCGGTTTGTAAGCACTTTGCGATTGTTATCGGTGATCTTGGATTGGCTTTGTCCCGGCCGTTCTCAATTAAGGGACCGGATTTCACTTGTTCAACCAACTCGTAATCCGGTGTATTGGATAATCATAAATGCAAAATTAAGCTCGTATCTTTTTATAGCTGTAAATATACCAAAGCAGCTTCCGGCGACTTAAACAGGATATCCTCACGGATCTCCATACATTTATAACTGACGTTAATTATCAACGAATGAACAAGTGAACGATTGAACTAATGAATGTATACGTGATTGATTGATTGATTGATTGATTGACTTAAGTAATGAATATACGTGTGTATGTTTATTAGCTGTCCAAAGCCACGGGCATTTAATTGATTTATTTATAATCCAATATCCGTGTGGAATCGTCCCAATAATAATTATTATTATTTAAATGATATTAATGTTTCTAGCTATTTATTACGCTGTTTAGGTACCGGTACTCAGACAGATACCCATTATGATATGTGCCCGCATTAAGAAATAAAAACATATGGTTGATGTAGCTTTACATGTAATTGAGAATACATAAGCAACGGTTATGCAAACAATTTCTATACAAACGAGACAAAAAACAAATTACCATTGCAAAGTACTATTTATTATCTATCGCTGGTACAGCCCGTAGCGGTCCGTGTGGAGCCCTATTATTTTTTCGTACACGCGAAACATTCGAAAATCCCCACGCAATACAAACATGAAGCAATTATAAGCGTGTTTACGGGCGCGCGGACGGGTTGCTTTTGCCACGTGTTTGATGAAACTCAATAAAAAAAAAAACATGTAAATATTGAAAGGGCCGGCTCATTGAGCGAAAGTATTAGAACGGCGGGTGGTCCATTTAAGCTCACGTTTACTTCAAAAGCGGCCATGTTCGAATAATATTTTTACGTATACTACGCCTAAATAACTGTAGAACTTTTAATTTGTAACAATCCATACACATAAATAAAATTTTTGTGTCTGTCTGTGCTTTCAATATAACTGTGTTTTTTCAAGTGCTTATGCTTATTAACACGATAGTAAAACACGAACCTTTTTTAAATTTTGGTCTGTCAATGTATTTTTGACCGACTTCAATAAGGTGGGGGTACTCAATTCGTCTGTTTTTTTTTTTTTTATCATTCACACCTCTAGCGTGACATATTGAGAAAGTATGACGAAAAGTCACACCCACTTATCTTTTCACTGCAGGCGCTTGTTTCTCCCTTCCGACATACTCGAAAGCAGTTAACATAATAATGACATAAAATTCTTCCGCACGTCACGTTCCTTGAGTAATATTAGGTGTTCTCTGTTTCAGGTAAGCTCACCACACAGTATACTTCAGAAGGTAAAAAAAATATACCCGATATTAAATATTATAATTACCTTTTAATGAATTTCAAAAAAATTAATGATCTAATGATGCTACTATTGACATGGTTACCCCAAAAATATCATTACCGCTATGTAGCCATATTTATGTCAAAAAACATTTCTTAATAATAATAAAAAAAAACTTATCTGCAGCGGATGTAAAGCCTTGAATAGACTTCCTTATGATGTATTCTAAATGAGCTATGACACGGCATTCAAAAATGAATGCGCCTGAGGTTCCCGTTTTGGGGCTGGCACAAAAATGCGTGCACATTTAAAAATTGTCCAAGTTTCTATCTCGTTTTAACGTACGAAGTATTGTTTGAACGAGAAAAAGACAACGAAATTTCGGTAGCTGTTCATATCACGTAGCCAATTCAGTAATTTTATTGATTCGAATACTGGATATATAGATAAGGGAATATTTAATACGGAACTCTTCCACGTCTCTACAACGTAACGGTAACGTAACTCCAACGTAAAGGTCCGTAACTTAGAACGCAAGTAATGCTGACTCAATGATATACGACGCTTTTCAAGCTGTGAATCCATATGTTTTTCCAAGCTTATAACAGCTAATCTGAAGTTGTTTATAATTTCGGTCGATCATGTTTAAAAAATATTTGTGTTAAAAAAAACACATTTTTCAATTTATCTTTTTCTTAATGTATAAAGAAAAAAAGATAAGATAAAAGTTATATTATAGATTCGTTGAAAAGGGAATGTAAACATTGTCGAAATCTGTACCTGTATTCCAGCAATGAAAATTAACTCATATTGGGAGAATTTAATGAACAACATGGGATTTATATATGTGCTCATTCTTTCTAATCGCCTCTGTTATTTAGGACCCTCGACACATTCAATGTTAATTTTTATTTCATACAATTCAATTTTAATATTTATAAGTTAAAGGTTTCATTGGTTCTTATTTAAATTAGTCGACAAATGGTGATGCAATTAATTTTTTAAGCAATAGCAATTTAAATAATGGTAATTTCTTTACTGATCCACTTATCCATTCTGACTATCTATGTGATAAATTCTATTTTTGATTTTTGTTATCTTTTTATATCATTTAAAAACTGTTTTCAAATATCACCTTACTTTTAAATACTGTATTCTAATTTATTTAATATCGATCGGCAATGTAGTGGCATTTGCGTTTACTTTCCGGAGATGTAGAATCTAAATGTGTTCAAACATTTCATATACCCTCTGGGTTCTGCTTTATAACTCAATCGCATACATTTTCAACTAAAGAATTTTTACAAATAAAAAACATTCAAAACACCTATAAATAAAAATTAACATATTGATTTCATAATTAAGCGCAACAATCCTGATTGAAACGTTATAAAACTACGTTTGTGAGGTGGTTACTAGTATCAGACAGTTTTTCACTTAAGACAAAAGCTTCCCGGACGTATATTTCACTAAAACATCGAGACCGTTGTAATTCCACGCCCGTTGGAAAACATGAACTGCTCACCCCAGAAAATTGATTCGCCTAGATGTTACTCGTAATCTATCCCACTATTTGCCCAGCCGACTTTATAGCGCAATTAAACGCCCTACAATTGTTTTTCGGTCCACAACATCTGCCGGCGACCGTAAAACACAAGTACACCCTGATTGTCCAATAAACGTCGGAAATTTCGTTTTTATCGGCCGGCTCGGCGTGCCGAATCAATCATTCCCTTCCGTTGTCGATGTCTATAATTTTTATTTGAGCTGCAAATTGTGACGTGACCCTTTATTGTAAATTAACTCGACTCAAAATTAATGTACAGTTGAAACGAAAATGATTTTATTTTGTAGAACATTCTAGCACGTTATCCCAATTTAATCCATAATGTTTTGCTACTTCTATGATCTGTAAGCAATAGATGAATAAAGAAATGCGCTTTTAAAAGTAGTAATACTTGGAATTTTCATGTTGCAGTTTGAGTGGTAGGCAGAGACAGTGAAACATTTCAACTTCGTTCTTAAGAGCAGCAATATTCTCAGACTCCTTATCACAGGAATGTTCTTTTCAATAGTAATCGGTTAAGCTTACAGCGACTATTTAAGATAAAATCGCATGCATGATCTCTTACCACTTCAACGACATGTAAAAATGGCTTTGAGAGAAATGTTTACCTCCTTTTTCATTAATATCATTTAAGCAAACTACTCGCCAGTAAATAGCAAATAGGTAACCTAAACTTTGATTCACTCATCATATATAACCGCAAAACAAAAACAACGTATATCCATTCTATAGCTTTTGAAACGGGTAACTTATTTAACAGATAACAAGCCTCCAGAACACAATCAAAAACAAAAACAGCACTCCGAAATCCCGCTGATTGATCGTCATATTCTCAACACATACATACACGTAATGCGTAAGGGTACCCCGTCCTAGGCCCGAGGCATGATAGCGCCGCAACCGGGGATCAAATATCAATCTACCGCGTTGCCTTTACACATGACACACTCATAACTGCGACGCTGTTGTCTACTATTGACTGCGATGGAAATAATATTTCTGACAACTGGAATACAAAAAATGCAAAAAGCAAATACAAAATGATTGTATATATGAAAAGACGATGACCTAAAGCGTTATTTTTATAAACCTAGAACTGAGACCAACAGTAAAACAAGAAAAGCTTAAAATATATTCACCAAATATTTATAGTTCGAAACCATCAAGAATTGCAGACAAATAAATTTTGAGTTGCTCTTCTACAAAGATGATTGGATTGGAAAACTTAAATATGTTTTTTTGTCTATCACTTCGATCGAAAAAATATGTCACAAATACAGGTATGTAGAGGCTGCATTAACTCCAAACATGGTTATTTCACAAATGAACCCTAAAGTATACTGGAGGCACCGCGTAATTCAACATAACTTTTCCATAATTGGCACATGAATACCGGAAGAGGGGTGATATAAAACAGGCTTCACACTTGAAATATCACGGCAATTTCAAAAAGGAGGTTGTCTAATAATGATTTTATGTCAAGACGTCGCTCTCATGAAAAGGCGGGAAGGGGAAGAATATTTATAATTGACGAGAACAATTTTAAAAAAATACACCCGACAGACGCAAATGAACTAAATAAGCTTGATGACGGAAACGCCAGTCGAAAAGGTAGGATTCGTTAAATTAATTCATAGGTACATTTGATCGTAATGTGATGGATCAACAAATTTGTCAAATGCGATACGCTTTTGAATTTTGTTGTCAAATAATTAGATTTTCAACGGATTCCCAAAATTTTTCAGGTCGTCGGCATTTCGGAACTTTCGGTCCGATTTGACTCATCTAGAATCCAATTTGATTGATGACTTTCGTATTAAATTTATCTTAATCCGTTGAAAGTTTTTAATATCGGGGTTTTTTTTGTTACGACACTAATTAATTGGTGCGTATTCAACTCGGGTTCCGTAGGTTCGCGGCCGTTACAGCCGCTCTACAAGTGATAGGAAATTTTACTTATAATTTACCTAACAGTGTAGGTGGACGTAATCTGTATGCATTTTCCCCAAAACAGTGAGCTAAATTGGTACGCTTCGCTAACGGCTTTTGCACGTCTTTAGACTTGAAGACGGTAGTAAGCCCAAATGTTTCTGGATTAATTGAACAGTGCTATATCTTCTTCTACACCCAGATTCGATATAAAAATGAAGTAGTTGCGTGTAAAGTTTTAAACGGTCCACGGTTTAATAAGACCTCAATATTCATAATTCACGGCTGGACCATTGGGACACGCATCTGTACATTCATCATTCGAATGTTCGAGATTCACGTTACGGGACCAAGATTTGTTTGTGTAAATCTTTAAAAGGTCGCGTGTGATATATGCGTGCGTACAACGCCACAATAGATAGTAATGGTTACGGCCGAATAAATTCGAACACTGAAAATAAAATCTATTCCTTGGAAAGCGAAAGTAAGATTGATCGGGAAAGTTTCGTGAAGTTAGCGAGTTCAGTTCACATATCTTCCCTGTGTGTGTTCGATCGCCAGCGAGTGGAGATACTAATAAGAATAAATATTGATAAAAGAACATAAAAAACCAACACAACTCCGTAGCCGGCGCTTGTGCATGAAGAGAGTGATGACTGTAGACGAAGCTCGTCAGGTTTGTAAGGAGAGAGATATTTGGCACTCGGTGCTTTCTGCCTACCCCGTTAGGGACTTGGCGTGATGGTATGTTGTTGTTGTAGCTGTTAATAAAAGAGCAAGATAAATATACGTATCTTGCGTGTATGATGTATTTGTCGTGGAAGCCAAGTAAAAAAAAAATGTAGGTAATATTATATTTTTTTAACAATTTGACTTACCTTTCTGTTAACTAGTAAACTTGTTTCTGAAAGATAGCTAAATATTGTGGGCTCGATTAGCAATAAGAACCGTTGTGTTTTGAACCCGAATGTTTGTTCAGCATCTGAAGATAAAATGATCTATATAAATGAGCATTTAAAAATGTTATATACGAGTCGTGGCCAGATCTATATTTGATACGATACCGTGTTCCGTAAATGTGTGATTTGAATACTGAGAATAGTGTGCTATGAACGGAATACGTTTCAACAATGTCTATCAAATCCTCGTAATTGCGAAACAGTGAGAGAGATGACACTCGCTAAACTTTACAAGGCTTTGTCGTGGGTTACTTTTCTGTAACCGCCGTTCAGTTTGCGCCAGATCGTCGTCTGCGCAGTTTAATATTCACAGTAAAAGATCTGTTTTCGTTGTAATAAAATAATAATACTAGCTTTATATTGTCTATGATACTCTTATTGCAAATAATACAGATACAAACTACTGTGGTTTACTGTAAGCATATTTGTATTGGTATTTCATACTAACGTTTACAGTAATTTTCATTTCCGAAGGTCACATCTACCTCTCTGTACCAAATTTCATTAAAATCGGTTCGCTGGCTTAGGCGTGAAAGCGTAGCAAACAGACAGAGTTACTTTCACATTTATAATATTAGTAGAGATTGTGCTAGTGTTTTTTGTGTTTTCCTCTAAATGGCTATACATTTATTGTATGTGTCTTTATATTTTGCTTTTCCATTAGTTGTATTGTATAACTAGGTTTGCCCGCGGCTTCGCGCGCCTGGAAATCGGTCTGTAACAAAGTTTTCTTTCTCAAAGTTGCGACATTTTCGTAAAACAATGAAATTCCTGAGAACATTTTTTAATAAATGGGAGAAAAAAGTAGCCCGTGTTCAGCCCAAGACTTTCAAATATCCCTATATGAAATTTCATCACAATCCGTTCAGCGGTTTGGCCGTGATAACGTCGAAGACAGACAGACAAACAGAGATACTTTCGCATCTATAATATTAGTATGGATTGTTGGTATACTTAATAAATAAATAATTATTTATGTATTTAAAATATGGATGGTTTTATAAATTCCATTACCCCGGTCATCCCTTACAATGAATCCTCTCAATAGCTTGTCCAATTCTATTTTCGGGGTTAGGTCACGTTGTAAGGTAGGCGGCACAAGCGTTATACATACCTACATACAAATATTACTATTGACATGTTCATATTTCATGCATACGTTTGCGACAGTTGCTTCCTTGATGTTTTTTTTTACATTAGTAACAAGCGATTTTGTTATTCAGTATCAATACTATATACATACTAACCAGTGATTTCAGTATACATAGGTATGTTACATACTGATATAAATAATATTTTTACCCGACAGTAAATTCTAAACTTACATTATTAAATGTATGATAATTTAAACTTAACCGATATTTCCTTTAAGTATCCAAACTAAAAGACATTAATGAACACCTTTAAGTTAATGTTGACATTTTAGTAAAGATTAGAATTAGATTTAGAAAGGATTAGTAGCTCGTGGAGATTTTTAATTTGACATCATTACTGTCAAATGTATGCCACAATTGCAAACAATTTGAACCCTAAAACGGAAAAGGACAATATTTCAATACATCATATTGTATGTATATAATACACCGGATGCGTAATAATAGTTTAAAAGTCGCCAAACAGTCGGCTCGAGGCTCTATGCCGAACGTTATCCACAAAGTTCGGTTCGCCAATTACCTCGCGAGTGTCTTGCTCAAGTATAATTCGAATGCAAATGTATGCTATCGCCCTAACTCGGACAGGGCGTAGTGGTTCGACCTTTTCACGCACGGCTTGAGCGCCAACAAGCTAGTGTTGGGGAATAGCGGGTGATATCGGGAGATAGTTGGGGATGGCCGGTAAGGGGATTAAAGATAGGCGTGAACTCAGGTACCCGTAGGCGGTGTAAAATGAGATTATTATTAAACGATCGAGACTAGCTTTTGGTTATCCTAATTTTATTTTGACTGTTTCGTCTGGACCGACATTTGTCAATTTGTATTATACACACAGTGTATGGATGTAGGTGCCGAGGGAGATCTTGACTGTTTTATCACGACCAAATAGATCAGATACTGGCCGACGGGGAGTCAAGAGTCTCCGAAACCGGCGTGTATGCATGATGAGAGTGATGAATATAGACGAAGCGCGTTGGGTTTGTAGGACAGGGATATTTGGCATTCGGTGTGCCCTGTCTACCGCATTAGGGACCTGGCATGATGGTATAATAATGATTATCGTTATTATATACACACACGTATACACGTCTGTGGACTGTAGCGAATGATTAACGCGATATGGACTGTACGACCATTTGTTACATGTATAAAATACGTACACGATAAACGTAACATCACGCCTGTAATCCCCGAGGGGGAGGCAGAGGAGTGTAGTACACCCCCACATTTCACCAGTTACGTTAAGTCCCACAATGGAATAGGTGGTGAGCCTATT
>DWUN01004463.1:0-10762 GCA_018249975.1 Passova gellias | reverse complement strand
GTGCGCAGGATGGTTATATGTATAAAATTACACGTACCTCATGTATCTATTACGCAATACATAATTCTAAGTGGAGCGCCATCTAACGATCCGTTTGTACACTATTAAAGAGTTACATGATAAACAATTTAGAAAGAATTATCGTAGATGGCGCCGGCACAAGGAAAATACTAACCAATGCTTCACTCTCATATGTGACGGCGCTTTGACAAATCATAGAGTTGGCAGAATCGATGTCATTCAATGTCTGCCGCTCTGACGCAACTCCGGGCGCGCTAGTGCGCAATTGGTTTTCCATGAAAATACCTGGTCGTGTGTCTCCCGCGTGCATCACGTGTTTGGTGGAGTGTCCATGATTTAGTGTGTTATTTCATCATTTCGTTTGTCAATGATTTAATACTACATTGTTAATTATTATATACCGATTCCTTTTTATTCTTGTCGCCCGATTAACCTACGCCCACCCACGTTAAATTATAGCATGGAGCTGCAGAATATTGTTATTAACACGCTGATAAAGGCCCTGTGCGTTTATATGTTTTGGTATTTCTTAAATCCACGAAATACGCCCCATGTAGAGTAGGAAACTCTTGGCACTTTTATTTAACTCTTCAGAGCCGTCGAAACATGAAAATGTGCAGTAACTGCACACGTTTATTAATAAGTCACGAACAACTATAACCACTGATAACACTCGGCTCAGCAAGTTGCAGCAGAAATATGGGTCATAATCGATTCTACTTGTACTCGTTATAAATACTGAAATGAAGAATTCAATCACAATACTTTAGACACACAAACGACAAACAGAAGCGAACAGTACAGGTAATAGAAATAGAACACTTTATAAACTATTACAAACATTATATTACAACAAGAATCCTCCAAATAATGTGAATAAGGCTGCGCTGTCGCCGGCGTCCGGTACAGCCGGGAAGGATTCGTTCGCTCCTCGAAATAGCTCAAGGTCGCTTGTGACGACGCGGCCCGTTCCGGCAACAGAAGGTCATCGAACAGTTGAATACAACACGAACAGGCTACTTGCTACTTGGTTAAGATATTACAATGGACAACTGATGAACGGTTAGAGGTTATGGAGGTGGTAGAACCTGTATACGGTTCGCCCGCGGAAGTACCACCGCCGCACCTATTTCTGCCGTGACGCAATTGTTTTTACAATTTGTGTATCGTTTTGAAGGGTGCGGTTGCCGGTCCACACGTACACCAGAGGCGACCATCTTAGTCCTCAAGAGTAGTGACGCATCTGTGACGGACCTCTGATAAGGCAGATATTAACGAATACTAACTGCACTTACACTAACAAACACAAACTGGACTAATATTACTAACAGTCCCATTCCTGCAGTCCTATTACTAACGAATACTCACCAAGTAATTCTCATTAACACCTATTAACTGAAATCACACTAACAGTCTCATCCCTACAGCTCTATTAGTGGTCCGTTGCAGATGTCCAAGGGCGGCAGCGGCCACTCGTGACTGCTGCCAGCTCGTTCACTACTCTCAAAAGTAAAAAAAAAACTGACATTGAACACTTACAAATGTAGACCGTGAGAAAAACACCTGAACTAATAAAAATTCGCGTAATTCTTATAGATGATTTTAAAGTCACCGAGAAATGTATATATAGTCTACATTTAGCCACAATCTTTTATACTGAGGGGCACTTATGTATTGCACAATATTTACGAATACTGTTTGTAATCAGGTAACTGACGCAATGTTGTTGGGTACTGATTAGTGGAGCTTCAACTAAGCGAATGATTGATTATAGCGATAATTCGGCATTTCCTGCCACGAATATCATAAATATTCGAGTCATTCGAGAATTAAAACAAAACAATCTGTAATCATTAATAATAGTACTCGCAAAGTGTCTCGAATCTATCGAATTTTTAGTTGTAGAATTATTAATGTTTTACTACAATTAGCAGTCTGCAAGATTATATTTCAGTTATTGTTGGATATGTTCCTAAATCTGTTCATTTCATTCAGTTCATCAATGATAGACCTTTTATTTGATAACCATATAATGGGAGTGCAGAAAATAACTACTCCGCCATTGTGCGTGGTCCGCCATATTGTGTATAGAATGACGTCATACAATTATCCCTGCGTTGTCATCCAAACTAAACTTGGAGGCAAAACTTAGCGCCTTCGGTTGAGGGTAACTGCTTTAAATTTCTTTGAAATTTAAAGCAGAAAGCTTGTTACCAGAACTTGACAATGGTGATTATACTAAACTTTAATACTTTTGTAAAACAAAATGATAGAACAAAATAATGTTCTAAGGTTTTGTGGAAAACTGTATACAAGATGTTTAACTAACCTAACTCAATCGCTTTTTCTGAACTATTAATTTGCATAAATTATATTTGTATTATTTTTTCAAAAGAGATGAGTGTTGGGCACCAATTGAAACGACAGTTCGTGGTTAAATATCTATTTAGAGTAAAATATAAAATCTTCGTACAGAAGGCTTAAAACAAATAATAAAAATAACAATAAAAAAATTACAACATGGAAGCAAAAAGAAAAACAGGTTAGAAGTTATTTTTTGTTATCGATGAATGTCTTAAATAAAACCAAACCCTCTTCGTTTGCCTTTTGGTAGTTTGGAGCTGTTTTCTTCACTAGTTCATACCACCTGTAAATTTAAGCGTCTTTAATTAACTTTAATATAAATACGATGAGCTTACATATTAGAGCACATGTTACGTAGAAAATGTTACCTTACGCTCACTACTCATTTACACGTTCACAGCTTCTAACTCACCTCACAATGTTGGGGTATGGTTGCAAATCCACTCCCACAATATTAATGGTGGAGACAATAGTGACCAAGCACAGGTCAGCGATTGTCAGACTATCACCAACGGAGTACTTCTGCCCCTCCAGGAAGGTGTTCAGGAAACCTAAAGCATCTTGGAGCTTCTCTAAAGCACCTTCTACTTTATTGCCTTCGAAAAATATAGGATACTGAAAAAACAAATAATGTTTCAGTAGATGAATTAGGCATGCAACTGAAGCTTCTAACACCTTGAAATCTACTTACGAAATAAGCTGCAAACTTAGTGGACAGTGTTCCCAAGTCGAAATCCAGTCTCTGGTCTATCAAAGCTCTAGTCTTGAGGTCTTTGGGATAGAGAGAGTTGTCGGAGCCACCGTACTTATTGACCAAATACCTACAGATGGCTCTGGACTCCCATAGCGAGAATCCATCGTCCACAATCGTAGGGATCGTGTGTTGTGGGTTCAGCTGGGGATTAAATAAGTAATGGTATACGTCGTCTTTTTAAAGTCGGAAACTTGTTATCAGAAATAATATTATACTCGTGAACAAATACGATAGAACATGAAGCGATAAGGATTGAGTAACATAATAATTTAACGTTAAATGATTCATTGATAGGATAATATACCTTCAGAAAATCAGGGCTTAGGTGCTCGCGCTTTGCCATGTCAAAATTAATATGGTTTATTTTGTCATCAATGCCCAGTGCTGATGCGACCAAAGAAACCGACCGGCACGGCGCCGAAGCCGACATTCCGTACAGATCTATCGACATCTTGATTTATTTCTGAAAATATTATATATAATAAGAGTAGGAAAGTTTTACGATGGACGAAAACTAAAATACATCTACTACTACAAGCCGGACACCAAAACTGAGCGTTAAAACCACAACCATTCGTCAAGCAAATATTCGTCTTTCTTCGATATCGATTTGATCATTCATACTAATCACAAAACTAATTATCACAACAAAAGCACACAGCTATTGCATACATATTTCAACGTTCATCTTTCTGTAACTTCGAACTCACCGAGTATGCGAAAAACTTACACGCGGTGTATATTTGAACAACACTTTAAACACTTCGAAAAAATAATGCGCAAAATAAAGAAGTAACTACTCTATGATGATGTGATGAACTGACTGCTGTTGTATAATAACTCGTTGATATATACTGTGTAGGCAGGATGATCTAACAAAAAATAACAACGCACGTCGCACACTTATAACACAGTGGACTGAACGAGATAAAAATTATGATCACTTTGGCTTGTACTCAGTTTGGTTACGGCCGCATCGGGTTGTATCTTTATCCTTTTCTCTCACACGTGATTAAGCCGAAGGTCGCTACCGCAACACGCTTAGTGGTACCGGGAACTGTTAATAATAATACAGATACAAAAAAAATTTAAACTTGGAAGACTTATCTATGAGCATCGTCGTTGTTGTGCGCTTACGATCTTTTTCATCTGTTATATTTAGGCTCTGCTTCGCGACGACATTTTGAAATGTTTAACATGAGAGTGCCCATTGTGGCAACGCAACCATATGATAGGACAATAAACGACAAAGGTGAGGCGACTGTCGTCGGGCTACTTACGAGTATGTCTTTCGGCTGACATACGCAACCTTTGTAAGATCCATTTCGCTGCGAAATTATCATTTTTATTCGCTCAGTGAGCGGATGGCGACGACAAGAAGTCGCAGTGGGCGCGGTGCCTTTAGATGTAATCAATTTTTTTTAGCTATCATTATATACGGTATTAAGTTTTGGTACATCGTGGTTACTCAACACCTGCTTCCTCTAAAGTTTCCCCTGAAGAAAATAGAAGAGGTTAAGATATTTGTCCAATTAGACTCTGCCTAATGGGAAATAGGAGTGAATGGGAATGGGAAGAACAACTATAATCATAGTAAACAAATAAAACATCAATTGCATATTAATCTTATTTATTGTGCCTTACATTCTATTGCTTATATTACAAAAACTCTGAAATTCAACAAGTACATTATAGCGAGTAATTATAACAAATGTGATAGAAAAAATAGTATGTGAATATAGACGTAGCGTTAAAATACCTCGTAACAGTGTCAATACGTGTATGATGATTAGCGATAGTAACTTTGTTTATATAAGCGATTTACTATATGCCAATTGTGAGGAACAATCCATTAAGCGAAGACAGTATTTGAAGAGTGCAATGTAGTGCATTTGCGAGTCACAGTTTCGTAGATAGGAAAGCTTCTGACGTCTCGCAAGAAAAGTCTTTGTGGCGATTTCATTACAGGCGATTGCCTCTAAGCATAATACGGCTATTCGATGTGGGACGAGCCCCACTGTACCGCACGGCGACCCTCGCAGTGCAGGCCGCGCCGACGGGTGGGGTCATCACAGCGCGGATGAATTTTAATAACAATAAGTCTCATATAGGTTTAAACAGCACACCGTTGACAGAAGTAACCAATGACCACTGTTGATGAAGTTCGTTATTCAGCGAGCTCTGACATGTACTTAGGACTTGGGTATCAGCTGTATTTGCGCAGCAATAACTGTTTGATAGTCCAATCAATAGTGTGACATATGCGAGGTTGTATTGATATTTTGGTAACGAAGTCGAGATAATTTATTATTGTCAAATCAACTTGCAGATAAAGAATGCGGGAATTCCACGGAATACCAAGAAATCTCCTTTAAGTCAGAAGCTCGAACAGGATGTCGCTAACGGAGTTGGTGTGTCACGGTTACTTATAAAGCAGGCGCGGTTGTCCTTCGTCTACTTCTTAAGCATGCTGTTGACGAGCGCCTTGAACGCGTCCAGACCCTTCTCGTTGGCCTCTTGGTAGCCGGGCGCCGAGCTCTTCACTGTTTCATACCACCTGGCAAAATAAAAACGTTAAGCATCACATAGGTTTAAAATCATTCATCCGATCCTGGCTATAGGAGCACTAGAGTTGATATGATTCTTCAGGCAAAAATCCAGAGCTATTTGCCAATTTACAATTAAGAAAACAAGAAGTCAAGTCAAGAACTTCAAAATGCACCTTCTTAGAGTCATTTATTGCGTACTAATTTTTAAGGTCTAACTACCAGACAAGCGATAGTCGACGCATAGCACCGATTGTAACTGTGGTAACACCGTTGTAGGGCAACCTAAAAAACACAACTGAGTTGTAACGCTATTCACCTCTTTACGTTGGCGTATTTCTTGAAATCGATGTCGGACGCCTCGAAGCTTGATACGCTGGCAATGAGGCTAAGATCGGCGATGGTTAGGTTGGGGCCCGCTACGAACTTTTGCCCGTCGAGGAATAGGTCCAGAATTTTCAGAGCGTCATCCACCTTCGCTAGCTTGTCCTTGTCGGCCGGTGCTCCGCCGAACACTTGAGGATACTGCAATGTATCAACAATTTTTGGACTAAATGACTTTTCATTGTTTTAAAGAACGTGACCACAGGGTCAGTTCCCAAAACCTTAATAATTCTGGTAATATAAATGCGAAAACTGAACGAAGAAAGCCGAAGAGGACGGAAAGTGAGAGCCTTATGTCAAGCAATAGAGTCCGGATAATGATGAGGAAATAGAAAGGTACGGTTTTTAATTCCTCACGTATTTTAAGACACATTAGTGTTTTAAACGTAGCTTCTTAAGCGGCCTTGACATAAAATGACTTTGGAGAAAAGTTATTTACAGAAAAAGCTTCGGTGAGGCCAATGTCCAGAAATGGACTGATGTCGGCTAGTGACGGTGAACAGACTTAAGAGATAATCTAGGAATTACTGGACACATGACTTATCCCGTAGAAGTATTCTTAACGCTCGTTATCGAAATATTTGTTAACAGCAGATCTTCGACCGGAGAGAGACATGAAGAATACTTACGAAGTAATCACCGAATCTCTGGTACAGAGTGCCGATGTCGAAGTACAATCGCTGGTCGACGAGCGCCCTGGCGCGCGGCTCCTCGGGGTACAGGCTGCTGCCCTTGCCGTACTTATTGACCAAGTAGGCCATGATGGCGCGCGACTCATATATCGATAGGCCATCGTCCACTAAGGTCGGGACGGTGTGTTGGGGGTTTAGCTGTGAAAATTCATTTAAAAACAATATACCTGATTATTTTCTGTGCTTTACATATATTAAGCTCATATACTTGCAAACAATAAACTAAAAAAACCCTGAATTGTCAAACAGAAAATACGAATGTTCAGAATCAAATGTATATTTAATCCATTCTAATATTATAGATGGAAAAGTATCTGTCTATCTGTTATGCTTTCACGGCTAACTACTACTATATTCTTACTACACAATAACCGTGATTATTACGCAACTCTTATATTACTTCGTCGACGGATGAATGTGACGGTGATTAAGACATGTTTCGGTAGATTTTCTATGAATGGGGGTTGGAATGAATGGTATTTGGGTGAATTTGAACGGTTGGGAACGGTGAGAGCAATTCCACCGTTCTACCGACCTGGTATGCTTTTCGCTAGCTCCGCTATGGGTTACGGCCACATTTGGAACTATGTACATGAATATTAGTAATTTTGTTTATATTGTAATTGTAGTAACGCATTTTAAGGATTAAACCAACCATGCCGTTTACATTTCAAAATACGATATATCATTATTTTTGCGTTTATAATAATGTTGAACTTTATTGTTTTTGGAATAAGAGACTTGTTTTAAAGAGCCTTGTAGCACTCCGAGAGACTAGCACCTTACATAGCCATCCGATACATGGTACCGACGCAGTAACACAAACCAAACTTGTTCCAGTCTGGGTTCAACGCTCCCAAAATTAAATCATTCTCGTAACGACTGTCCTTCAAAACGTTTTAAGGGAATTTACACCTTAACGTTATCGCGTTCGAGTTAAAATTCAATACATATTTTGCTATCAGAGTGTATGATGATTGCGAAATGTTTGCAATTCAGACAAGCTAGCATATCATATAGTTTATATAGACGCACGGAGTGACAGGCTAAGATGGAGTGTAATCATATAAGTTATATACTTGACTACTTAGACCAAGTACGGTGTAACAGAAGCACATTGATAATATCAATATTTTCCATGTGATAGACAGACATGATGATCTAAACCGTCTGACTGTTATAACGTGTAAATCAATTCATTAAACATCCGATACAATATTTGCAGAACAATTGACGTACCTAATCAATTCAGTGTCGTATCTGTGGCATGTAAAATTTTTTTTAAAATCTAATTGTTTTTTATTTTATTACTCGTTGGATTATATTCACTTTTCAATATGTTGATTTTAGTTTATTATTTTAATACGTTGGTGTTAATTTGGTTTGGTTGGGGTAATTCCGATGTAAATAGTGATATAAGTACAGGAAAATTTGAGGTTAACACAGACAGCTTTGGTTTTTTTTTCTGTCTAATAATAGCTAATGTGTTGTGGTTTGATTATTTTATTGTTGACAGTTATAACTATATTACATTATTGTATAACTGGATATATTATTTAACCAAATGTAATAGATTATTTGCGACAGTTAGTAAATTTACCAAGGTTTTGCTGCTTTGGTAGTGAAAGAATAAGACTTATATGTCGTTTTCAGGCTTCTTCAAACACAACAGACTTTTGCATATGGAGACTTGGAAAACATCTGGTATTGATTTCATCGCACAAAATGTCGCAAGTGCCATGTACATTATGCACCGCTAAAAATGTTTCTATAATATATTATATAGTATCAGTTATTCGGTTACCTTGAGGTATTCAGGTTGCAAATGCTCGCCGTGATGAAGATCGACGATTTTGAGGTTCAAGTTGACATTGAGAGCTCGCGCGGTGAGCAGGACGGCCCTGCAGGGCGCCGAGCCGGGAACGTAGTACAGGTCGATGGGCATCGCTGGCGAATAACACTCTACTGTGAGAATAGTTCAGACATCTAAACTTTCAATTCAAACAGCTACAGGACCGGTCACACAATGTCCGATTTTAAAAAAATTCAGACGGATTGAGGACCTCATCCTTTTTTGAAGTCGCTTAAAAATAGACACGTTTGCGGTCGAGAAACCCCCGTCGGAAACGATATGCGTGACGCCTCTTTCCTTCCTTACGCAAATAACAATTGAATGTTATACAGGCGCAGATTGAGGGCCGCGAACGATGCTCGTCTGTGTATGGATAGAGCATAACGCTTTTTCCTTATGTGACGATTTCTACCATTCCACGTCTATAAATGTGGATGAGTACATAGGTCCTTTTTACGTCTCGCTGCTGGTCTCGTCTGGTGTGGTGGGAGGCGCGTGGTCCAGCACGTTACTCCAGTGCACGTTGGAGCATATACGTAAGTGGTCAATCCGTTTTTCGGATATTTTTTAACCTGTAACACCGACGAGACAGATCCCGGGTATTTTACTGGTAATACGATGTTCTATTTTGGTAGTAAATCGCTGTTAATGTCAATATCCTGAAGGAGTTTTTCGACTTAAGCATGTCTTAAATATAAGTTGTCTTGTATTAGCATTGACGAATCGGATTAAATGGAATATCCAAAATGTTTCTTGCTGCTCAGCCTAATTCGTTATATGGGAAAGGATGGTAATATTGGTCGAACTCGTTTAATCAAGTCGCGATAAGCCAAGCCCAAATCTGGTTTTAGGAAACTAAAAGTCACTGCCAAGGTCAAGATGAATCTCGCTGGCAGCCTAATGTTATTTCATCTTTATAACTTTGCATTGAAACATTTGATTAATGAAAAAAAAATATTATAATCAAAGACAGTGATATCTTAGTTGAGCTCTGTTTCAATAACTAAAACCAACTGTTGAAGTATGTTAGACTTCAAAAATAAATTTTGAAGATATTCCAAGTGTTATAAAAAGTAAGCAGAGGAATATCTGTAAATAGGTTTGTGTTTTTTATCATTATTTACGTTGTAACATGTTCTATAATCTCTGCAATGATCAATCATAAGCTTTTGAAAAGCTTGTAATATATACACGCAGTAATGGGAAAATAACAGTTTTTTTATTGAATGCATATAACAACATTCGATACTTACAAAACGAAAACAATTCTTCAAACTTTTGTCTTTCTGTCTGTCCGTCTGTTTGTTTGTTCAGGCTAAACGGTTGGACCGATTTCGCCAGAACTTGCTATAAGCTTGTGAATTACACGTACCTACCTTTTTTATTTCGTTGTTGAATCCGCTGCTCGAATACAATGAAACCAGGCGTAAATCCTATACGTAATCTATTTATTACGAAACCATAACAATAAACAGATAATTATATTATTTTAGTGCCTTCTAAGAGGTTATCTGGGTAGGTACCTACTGTTAATAAAGATACCGTTTAAACAATAGTTGTAATCATGACTTGTAGATTTGCTACCTATATAAGTATTCTGCATAGCGGTTAAAGTTTGGGTATCATGATAGATATTTTATTGCATCACGTTGTGAAAAAAAATATCATAATAATGGTTAGAAAATTCCAGTAGGTATATAGTTTTTTTATTATTTACGATGTAGCTGAGTACCTATAGATTGTTTTAAAGATAATAAATCTTCTAGCTGTGGAAATATGGATTCGAAACATTCGAAATATCTCGAACGTGTAAGAATTGCAAGTCACGCTGTTGATTCACATGCCCCCACTAATAGCGGAATTGCAACTGTAAAGACTTCATTCAGTCGGCACTAGACACAATAATACAAGTTACAAGGTCGAACCGATAATGTTTTTTACACGATCTGGTTGTAGAAAAACCATTGAAAAAAGGAACGTAGAAAATCGATTGCTACGCTAGACAAAATTCTATTATTTGTGGTAGGATTAGGCGACAGTAACAGTTACCACAGATTGGATGATAAATAGGCGTTTTTTTTTTTTTTTTTTACCTTATGAGAGTAGTGAACGAGCAAGCAGCAGTCACGGGTGGCCACTGCTGCCCATG
>DWUN01004462.1:0-10766 GCA_018249975.1 Passova gellias | reverse complement strand
CATTTTTTTATTTTATACCCCGTAAAAGGCAAAATATGGCTCGAACTTATAATCCTGTAACATCTTTATATGTACCCATATTTGTGCAAACAAAAATCTCTGTCTCTGTCTCTCTCTGTGTCTTTGTCCAGATGTAGGACCGATAGTTCAGGTTTGGCAATTAATTTAACAAAGGCACTGGTATGAAATATTTGCATTTCAATTTTATTAAAAGTGTCTGTTCGGTACGGAAATGACTTGCGGTTTTAACCGATGTTAATTCACCGCGTATTGAACTACTCGCCATAAATATCTAAGAACATAGATCGCCGAATAATTGAGATAAAATTAAAATCTAAACGTACTTAATATTTAAAATAGTATTTTACAAGTTTTCTCTGTCAAAAAGGCTAAAAGTCATTAATAAAAGTCGAGAAAAATTACCTAGTAGATACTTACTCGTGCCTACTCCTGAAACATGGCCACTATGCAAGTACGACTTACTAGTGACTGTTACGATGTCAGGTCGCAGTCGCAGTAGGTAAATCATTGACCGTCAGGTGCGTTAGCACTCAAACGCAAGCTAATATGCAATAAAATAAATTCAAAAAAAAGATTTTCTTCGGGCACTCCAATTAGAAGCTTGCGGTACTGTAATCTTTGCAGTTCTCGAAGTCAGTAAAGATTGTTTGAATTTTCTGATCTTTCGAACCTCAAGTAGTGGAACCGCGCGTATCTCGATAATAATCGCTAGACTAGATGGTGTTTAGTAATCTGTATCGCTATGAACGGTTAATCTCCTATCGGGCCGAGTGGCCGGCCGCCCTACGCACCGCGCTTGTTGACAGAGCGCTCCGCCCCCTCGAGTTGTCCCACTTCCGGCTCGCGGCTGGCACGTCGTCGCCGAGTAGAGGGTTTTAACCCTAAGCGTCTACGTTACCACGGAACTTATAATCCATGACTACAGAGTTTTAACCGTCGGAAGCAAAATCCAAACGGATAATCCGCGCTTACGGAAGGCCGTTTAGTTCCATTTACCTTCCACTTATCTTTTACCGCTCGACGGCCTTGTTTATATAAAGTACAATGAATACTTTAAGCCTAGATAGTATTTTTTGATTAGTGAAGTGTAAATATGTATTCGATATCGGGTCGACCGGGTGCACAGCCGCACTGAAGCCGCATTCATTGAGTAAACGTTCACGTCCCTAGAATGTAGTCTCTTAACGCGCTGCTAACATCCCTTTGCGTCACATGTATTTGATAGACTGATATTATTTTTGGTTTGAATTTGCCAATCTATGTAAACTCCGATATTGTTACTGCGAAGATATTGTTGTTAGAGCAAATTTTACTTAATATTAGTCGCACGTTGACTACAGAACGAGTTTAACAAGTAGCGACAGGTGAGTATCGTCCCATTTCCATGCATTCGATACGAAGCAGCGCGCCGGAGCACTCGCCGGGGGCTCCGCGGTCGCGCCGAGACCCGTCGAGTATTCGAAGAAATTTCTCCAATCCTTATAAATTCTTAAAGCACCAGTACGGTGGAGCATACGTCCGAGAGATCCCAGTCGGATCGCAGACGAACACAAGCGGCCCGGCCGACCGAGAGACCGAAGCGCTTCATCATAGAGCCCTAATTGTAAACTCGTTACAAAATCCACACGTACCGGGTCCGAGCCGGGGCCGACTTAGCGGAGTTTCTTTCTCAAATTGCCGAGCGAGTTTCACTCGCAGCTAAAGTTTGACAAGAAGTAGTTGTGATTTATTTGCTGCCAGTTAACCAGTTACCCGAACGCAATCTTACAACGCTTCATGTTGTACCCGCCACGGAACGGAGACGGTAGAAGCGTTTGGGGGAGAGGATGTTTGTTCGTTTGTTTGTGCAGACCAATTTTGCCATTTATCTCCAAAACTACTGGTCCGATTTTAATACGGTTTTCAGTGATAGGGTTCGATTTCATTGGTGCACGTTCGTAGATAGATGTTACGGTGACAACTCGACAGGGGGCGCTGCAGTAAACGTTTGCTTGTGCCGAACTTAAATTATATTTGCAATATGTTAAACATACGACTATATACAAGAAGAATAATGATATTTAAATAAACATTAGAAAAATTAAATTAAGACAAAGGATAAAAGAAAATAGCGATTTTTTCAAATTAATGTAATAACTTCAGGATGATTAAGACGATCAAGATATAGAAATCCAACAATATCTGTAATTTTTTACTAACTTGTTTTGTATAGTGTACATATTATGTACCTCTGCTCTTTAAAAATTTTTAAAAAAGATACGGAGCTTCGAGTAAATTGTTAATAGCATCTGTTGTTTACTTGTAGTTGCTAGCGCGGGCCGACTGGCTCGTCAATCGACTTGCCGCGCTTAAAAGGAACGCTTTTATGTATTATATCTATATCAACTAAACTAACTATATTTTTATGAAGTCACGACGGAATACATCTCTTTATTATGGAACTGAAAAATACTATTATGATATTTATGATCTTTGACATAGAAACAAACACACAATGCTGCGATTGTACCAGTAATCTTCTGCGAGGCGTCAAATCATATGACTTTCTACAATACGTGCCGCATTTAGGTACGGAGTCTATGGTCGGCCTGCGAAATGTCGGTCCGATCTGATTAATTCATAATCGCAATTCGAGCAAACCGCACCGAGCTTTCGCTAGAAGCGTACACTTTGCGTTCAATAGCGTAATTTAACGTGTAACGACGCAATATCGCGTCCGATGGCGCAATGTCGCGCGATGTATGCACACAGCGTCATGTTCGCTATTTGTTCCGCGTCGCTTACCGCAATGAAATTTTATGATTGAGCTATTCACGATCGCGGTTTCAATTGCAAATTCTGACATGTTTACGTTCGCCGTCGTTCAATAGACATTGCCGGCTCGCGGCCGCAAACATCGCTGTGGCAAATAACCCACATATCATTGACAACAGCGGACGAATACGTTGATTTTCATAATAAACCAATTGCCTGATAATCTAAACCACTATTCGTAATACGTTAATAACGTTAACTGCGATCGTGCACCGGGCGATATGCGGTAGCGTGTCTTCTACAAATATGGCCTGGCTTCAAACGCATATCTTTGAAAACAGAAAGAAAGGATAATTTAAAATGGTTACAAGTCATCAGAAAAAGAGTGGTCGTCATGTTAGTAAAGCATTATTTCAAATTTATGTCATACCTTAAACTGCACATTGGACGTGATAAGCTGGTTGAGATTTGTGTCTATAATGTTATAGACCAAAAATTATTCGATAGTAATTCAAATAGACAGAAAATCTACTCAACTAATTTTTAAAATTCTTTCACACATGAAAAGCTATATTACGAGTATCGGCTAGTAACTTGGGCAATAATTATTTTCAAAAAAAATTGAGAACCCTACAAAACTTGCAATAGTGCCTAGTGAAAAAAATAGTTTTCCTAAGAACTGAACCCGTTTTTTTATTCCTTCAGCTGGACGAGTCGCGAGGGGGTTTTTGAGTTCACAGAAAATAGCAAAATGAAAAATTGATTCATGGATAAATACTCGTCTTTTAAAATGCACCGTGCGTCGTCCTCAGGAGGAGCTGCGCGACAACTTGACCGTGAGCGTGATGAGCTTCGTGCCGACCCTGGACGACGACGGCAAGCCGATCACGTGCCGCGCGGAAAACCCCAACGTCACTGCACTGTTTCTGGAAACTTCGTGGACAATCGACGTCGTCTGTGAGTACACTCATCCTACTCAGTTCCCGGGCTACGGCCATTGCACTGGCTCGCTGGCTCGCTGGCTCGCTGGCTCGCTGGCTGGCCACTCGGTTCACTATGAACCGGGGGCGCGAGTTCGATTCCCACCCTGAACAAGTATTCGCGCGATGAGCACGACTGTTAGAAATACGTCCGAATGTTAGAATTATTGATATGAGTACCTCATCGTACATGATTCGTGTACTCGTCCAGACCCGCCGGTGGTGCGGCTGCGGCTCGGCAGCTCGCTGGCGGCGGGCGACATCAAGGAGGGCGACGACGTGTACTTCGAGTGCCACGTGCGCGCCAACCCGCCGGCCAGGAAGCTGTCCTGGCTGCACGATGTGAGTACGCCGGATCGACACCTCCCGAATATTTTACACATAAATTCTGGACACATTTCTTTCGATCTGAATCTTCGGACAATAATTTTCTTGATTGAGTACATAGGACGTTTTGGACAAAAATTTAAGTATTCCATTTATTTTGTTCACCCGCTTTTCGATTGAAAACAGACCCTAGAAATATTTATTTTTAATTTCTCAGTACTAAGTCAACGAAACTAGTATCCATCCTGTCCGCGTCCAATTACGTAGAAGATTCATTCATAAGATTTACATTGCCCTACATTGTGTTCATTTGCAAAAGGCTCGATGTACCGCGTTAGATACGTTCGGTGGCGTGACCCGGAAAGCCTATAAAAACAACAAACGAGGCGGGAAGCGCACGTGCAATTCCACTCTTATGTTGTTTATGAGCACCGCGCCACCGCCGGAGGTGTACCGAAATCCATTCGGGCGTTTCAATTTCGTTGACAAAAGATTTGCAATAACCAGTAGGTGATTCGACATCGGCAACAATAGCGACGGAGAGGGAGGAGACGGGGGGGCGGGGGGGACGGGGCGGGGGATGAAGTAATAGACGGCGGGGAACGGGCCGATAATCGCTTTGTGCAGTGTCGCTCGCGTTTTAATCAGCAATGTAGGAGCGTTACGCGTTTTTATTTTTGTTTCGCTTCACCCTTTCAGGGGCAATCAGTCGCGCGTTGTTACTCGGATCGCGACACGCATCACCGCCCCGCCCCCTCCCGGCGGCGTCCCCCGCCCGCGCTCCCCGGCCTGTTTATTTGTTCGCTATTGTTTGTCGCCGCGGCCAGCCCCCGGCCGCGGCGGAGCTGCCGCGGGACTCCTGGCAAGCGGAGCCGCCGCGCGGAGGTGCAGCGCCGCGGCGTCACTGCATTCGTTTTAAACACAACATGTTGCATCGCCGCTCCTTGCAGGAACGAGCACACCGCTTTATTAATCTCCTTTTTTTTTCACTAAAATGAAACACAGTTTGGTTTTTTATGGAGTCTTTTATATTAATGGTTCGGTTAGTCTGAGAGATTGGCATTAAAATATCCTTTTCTTTACAACTGACATTATTTATTTATATAATTGAATTTATTTATCTAAAAGTGCAGATATCAAAGTGTCCGATATCCGGGTACGAGCACTCGTAAGTCAAGTAAACTTAAAAATAGACCGTGAAATAGAAATACAGTACCGCTCTATAGCAACCAGGAAACATCGCAGCCTCCGTCAAATAAATAAATAAAAATACATATCATCCTAATTTACCGTTTCGGAGCAAGCGGAGAGTTGTGAGTTTGCGAGGAAGCACCCCTCAGCACTCCACGGTGGCTGGTCGCAGTTTGACTGCGCGGGGGGGGGGTTATCAGTATTTCATCGCGTCCTGCTCGCCACTGCTTTCATTAAAATCTAATCTATTTCTTTTATAAATGTTTAAGTGTAAATATATTTTTTTCAGTCATTATCGAACGCTTGGCGTATTTTATCTTTAAACGACGGAACGGTCAGGCTTAATAGCAACAAACGTTTTCATGTTAAAAACGGTATCAGAATGACGATATGTTGGAAACAATGAAAAAACACAAATATGCGCATGGCCCAATGTTTGGTCATCGCAATATTTATGGGCCGCACCTGGTCCGACGGGGCCGTGTCGGCGGCCCTCGCGGCCCTCGCGCCCGCCGGTAGCTCACGAGCTACCCCGACCATATTTTATAAATCAAATATTGAAATCCTAAAAAAAGCAGTGGAAGTAGGATTACGTAGCACATTTATAAGATTAGTCCGAATGGTAGAGCGAGAAGAAGCGACAAGTACCTTACACGGACAACATTAATTATGAATTAGACGAGAAATTTACTTACTTACTTCCCAAAGTCAGCAATGCATTCCAAAACATGTAACAAACTTGCTTAAGACATTCATTCATCTTGTAAATGAATTAGTGTTTGAAAGCAATCGATGGATCCGAGGAGTGCACGCAACTGACCGGCGCCGTCATGCCACGCGACGTTCATCTCTCATAGCGATTACATATTTCCTCACCGAATATTTTCCAATCTTAAAAAATGAGCGAGGAATCTTTATTCAATTACACAACTTTATTATTATTACAAGGAATAAAATTAACTTTTAACAAAAAAAAAACCGACTTCAAATAGTACACTATTCTAAAACAAATTAAATTGCGCTAAAAAGTAAATAAATAATTCAAGGTACAATTATTGTTATTTTTGAAGTCGGTGTCAGCTTTTTTCTCCGTTTAAATTTTTTTCTCCGTTTAGTTCCCAAACTGCACGAATACGGATTTATGACCCATCATAAAAGATAAAGCCGCCTAGAGCGGTGAGCATGTTGCGCGGGCGCAACGCCATTATCGATAAAAACAAATGAGTCATCGAAGGTAGGTGCTCGGTGGCGGTGCGGTTTTCAATGTAAACTTAGATATGTAAATATTTATCTTCTTCCTCCTGGCTATTGTCCCAATATATTTGGGATCAGCCCTCCCAGCTTTTTTGCCTCCTACTATTTATATTTATTTTTAATATAACTTGTTACATTCTAAATTTTGTACTTATAGTTTTTTAATACATACATACCTAATTAATAATTTGTTTTAAATCATTATTATTCTTATTTTAATAAATATATTGTTTTATTGTTTTATCTGCAAGGGTAGAGATAGATGACGTAGTGCTGGAACAAGTGGATAAGTTTGTTTATCTTGGATGTGCTTTTAGCAGGGATTTGAGGTACTCCGCTGACATTGAGAGAAGAGTGAGTGCAGGGAATAGCGTGAATGGAACGATGGGTGAGCTACTGAATAGCCAATATTTGAGCCAACGAGCTCGGCTGGCTATACACAACTCTCTGCTTACTCCAACACTACTATATGGAAGCGAGAGTTGGGTATGTAAAAAGAGGATGAAAGCAGAATAAACGTGGTCGAGATGAGGTCTTTGCGCCGAATATGTGGCTTGATTCTCACCGACCGCGTTCGCAATACAGATGTAAGAAAAACGCTTTGTGTGAAAGACAGCATCGGTGTAAAAATGAGAAAGGAAATGCCCGGCTGGTTCCGACATGTGGAAAGAATGGATGATGAAAGAATGGCAAAACGGATATACAATGCGAATGTTGATGCATGTTGGCGCCGAGGGAGACCGAGACTGTCATATCTCGACCGAATAGGTCGGATACTGGTTGACGGAGGAGTCAAGAGTCTCCGAAACCGGCGTGTATGCATGAAGACAGTGACGAATGTAGACGAAGCGCGTCAGGTATGCAAGGACAGAGATATTTGGTTTTCTGCCTACCCCGTTCGGGACCTGGCGTGATGTTATGTATGTTATGTGATTATATGTATGCTTCGCAGCTGTCCAGTTACGTTACCGCAGGCATTCACATGTCTAATTTGAAATCAGATAGCCATAATATGTACAACTGTCCCCAGTTACTAATATTATTATAATCATACATTTATATGTCAAGTAATATATTGTATTGTGCGTTGCGAAAACTAGACGGTTGGTTGGTAACTTAAGTTATAGGGCAACGTGTTGATTGCTTTTTTTTCCCCAAAATCTCCACGGGATCAGTGTCCGCGGGTATCATGGCGGGACACAGCCCGTTTAATGATAAAACTACTTTACACGCCACTGGCGCCAACGGGAGATATTTATTTTTCATTAGCGTTCGTCGATACACGATAATAAAAAACATATTAGTGGGTGACATAACGCGCGGCGATGCGTCATACACATGTGTCTACTGTGCCCTGCATCATCCACGACTCCCGTGATAACGCGCTGTATCTAGGTGCAGGCTGTAAAACGAAGCCTTATTATGCTTTCTTGCATTCACTAATTCATTTAAGTCCCACTGCTGGGATTGCGTCTCTCCTGCAGTTGCAGTTAGATTCGTAAAACGCAGGTTAAAACTATTCACATCATATATTGTTAAAATTTCACTCGCATTTCGTCATGACGCATTAATAACTGCGTGATCTAAGACTGGATGCTAAACATCAGCATTTCCCAAATAAGGGTTGTTGAAGCTATAAACGACAAGAAATAGGAAATATATACCCCTTCTTGGTAAAAGTAGGATTACTTGTTTATGTATTAAAACTTTCGACTGGAACTGAGCGTAGTTTTCTTTTGAGACTTTGGAAGCAACTTTGGGAGCCACTGCTCTATGAGAAGGCGCGATTGGAATCTACTTGTCCCTACATAAATTCGACATAAAAATGCCAGGTGTGATGCAGTAGACGTTATATAATATAACACAATGCAAAACCCATTCGATTCGGATATAAATCCGAGTTTACGAGTTGGCAAATTATTTGTCGATTGTGAAATTCGTACGAGAGTATATCGTAGAATTTTGTTACAAAATACAATGAGATTAATCGACAGTAACTGTCGTCCTTTTCATTATATCCCTCTCTCTTTTCACTTGCTGGACAATGCACTATTTTCGTCCTTTTCCTTAAATTCCCATCTCTTTCCACTAGTAGAGCACTTCTTTAAACTTTTCTAAGCAAACGTGCTTATGTTTTCCACCAGCTATGACATTACAAAGTACTGTCTGTTCTACTTTTATCAATTCATTGTACTTGTATTATACATATAAACTTTCCCGTTGAATTATTCTATCTATTAAAAAAACCGCATCAAAATCCGTTGCGTAGTTTTAAAGCTCTAAGCATACATAGGGAGCAACAGCGGTAAGCGACTTTGTTTTACAGTGAAGGCTTGCGTGCATCAGCTCCGAGCAATAACCTCTATTAAATCGGCGCAGTCAAGTGTTAACTTCTCGATTTTGCGCTTGAACTTGATATTCTGCGGTTACCTTCGAAGCCTCCGATCCAATCGCGCTGCTTTCGACAAGCTGTTCTGTGCGGTTTTGCACTTCCTGGTGAAGTTCATTGACACTATAATAATAATCACGAAATAGTGACGCCATTTTTACTTTTAGTTTCAAATTAGTTTAGCAATCAAAAAACTATATGCAATAAATAATTGTATTCAGATTGTAATGACGGAAACAACATACCCATTTTATTGTACATAAAATAATTACGTGTGTACTGGCGGAATCTCACGACGTTTCCAACTGAAGCCGGTAAGGGACATTAATATTTAATCAGCGGTTTTACAAACACCGTTATCGCGAACCAGCCGTAAGGGTGAAATTAAATGTTCAAAGCAAAACACGGAATTACTTAGCGTTTGCGTGGTCTGACCGAAGGCGATACGCGAGCAACGATATTGTAAGATGAACTTCATTCTGAGATGTTCCCGGGGCGCTATGATATGACTCTTCAAGGAAGGCGCAAAATGAGCTCTCCTCGAAAGCCGACAGCGCACTGGTGACCCTTCTGATGTTGCAGATGTCCACAGGCGACGATGACCACTTACCATCAGGTGGCCCATCTGCCTGTTTACTGAACTGACTATAAAAAAAAATCTGAATTTTCTTAACCCTTTTCTATGCGCTTACATCAGACGACAGTTGCCACTCGGGTTAGTTCGGATTAGTTCGGACATGTTCGGGTTCTGATATCCATCTCCCGTAGCGTGTTTTTTTTTTAAATATACATACATAATGTTTCTTAACTGCCTATTCTTTATAAAACTATTGAAAATGTACTAAACATCTTAAACAGATATTAAAGATATTTTATAAAATAAATAATTACAGAAAACAATCAAATATTATAGATATTTATTGCCTCAATTCATTAATAAATCAAATATTAAGTCACAATTACTTATGAAAGTACTTGATATAATTTTTTTCTTCGTTTCGTCTTTACTAGCTTGTGGTTGAACAATTGCCTCAACATAAAAAGACTAGAACCCCGGATAATTTAACTAACTTTCTAGACTTTCACTCGCGGCAATACTATCTCGTTAAATATTTCTTTTATTACAAGTTTCTTACATTATCAAAACCACAGGATAAAAGATAAGAAGACGGGTAATGAAATTAATGTAAACGGTAGATAACATGATATTTATTTGTATGAATTATGATTTTGTAATATAAATAGGCTGAATTAATTATAAATGTCTTTGTTTTCCGAGTATATTGAGTCTCTTATGTCGAGAGCACAAAATTGCAATCACGACAAAATTTATGTTAATTTGAAAATATTATTCGAATATTTATCCTACAACGCAACACCTGTCGATTGACTTTTCGACTGTTTGTTTGTCAGTATGTTGGTGTGTTTTAACATCTGGAACACGAGCGAAGGCTAGATATAAATAAAGGAGTTATCCGCGTGTCTGAAGATGTAGATAGATAGATCAGGTTTCGAGAACCTTTGGCTTCTGATAAATTTATTCAAACTCTTTTTAATTTAATTAACGTCAAATATTTTACAATTTATAATTTGCACAAATTCTATTATTAAATGTAATTTGTATATTTCTACAATTGCTAAATGTATCCACAAAGAGAGTGATGAATGCAGACGAAGCGCGTCAGGTTTGCAAGGACTGAGTCTATATGTACGCACCCGAATGGGGAAAATGGTATTGTTTAATAAAATAAAAGAGCAAATTGTGGTCGTACTCGTTTCTTCTTCATAAAGGATTCTTACAAAGGCTTCTTTCCTAAGTGACAGCGACGCCAAGCCGTCGCGCTTGCCAT
>DWUN01004461.1:0-10767 GCA_018249975.1 Passova gellias | reverse complement strand
TAAGATGAATAGGAGAGGAGCAGCAATAAAAAATAATTTATATGGCAGAACAACGTTTGCCAGGTCAGCTAGTTTATAATACGTCTGTGTTGGCCACATAACGAGATTTGTAGCGACTATGACAAGTTTTTGTGGTAGACTTTCATATTAGTAATTACGTTGGTAATATCGCCGATAACGCTATCGGCCGCTAGGCTCCGAGCCAGTAATTGCATCGGCGATGAGCCTCACCCGCCCGCCCGCACATTTCCACCCACAGACAGATAGATTACATAGTTGCTAAGGCAAGAAATTATCGACAAAATGTCCAAAATAAAAAAATAACCATATCAAGGATAAAATCTTTCGGACCTTTCTATTCATAATATCTAAACTCCGACCGTATTGGCACACCATAATTGCACAGTATTAGATCTAGTAAATATTATATATGTATCCTCGTTCTCGGAGCCGGTCGGCCCAATCAATTGCAAATTGCAATTTCCGTACATACGCTAGATATTTTTCGATTTATAACCGGAAAGGCGACTATCAAAACGATATTAACACGAAATACGGTTACCTACCTAATCGATGAAATATCGTTTCGAAACTCGACACATAATAGTCTACGAATAGTATCTGTATATAGTCTGATTGGCAACGAAGTGCATTACTACGCCGATGACCGACGAAATGAGTAAAGGCTGACTAGTCACTTCGACACGCAGCACACTTACTCGTTCGCGCAATACTATCTCACTCTTGTGTGTAAGATTTATATTTAGAATATGTTCATCGCTTCATCAGAACGATTACGATGATGTGTAAGAAACAGTCGGGAAACATAAACAAGCCCTTACATATACCATAGGTCGCTAATATTTTTATCTCATTATACGTACAATTTGTTTTGATGCTCTACTCGTTAGCTACATTTTTTTTACTAAATTGCGTGCTTCAATAAGTAAATTAAAATGTATTCTGAATTTACTTTTTTCATAATGATTATTATTATACCAATACGCCAGGTCCGTAACGGGATAGGCAGAAAGCGCCAAGTGCCCAATAACTCTGCCCTTACAAACCTGACGTGCTTCGTCTACATTCATCATTCTCTTCATGGATAGACGAAATTTAGTTTTGCTAGGAAAATCAGAACCACTATTCATACATTTGATCCAACATATGGAATAGAATGCATCTAGCATCCGACAGGGAGAAGCCAATATGAGAAATTGCAATGTGCAGATAGATATCCATATACACACGTATATGTTTGTAGCTATGTATCGAATCACAAATTGAATTCGCTAGACCGAACGCCCTGTTAGCTTCTATATTGGAGTAACAGCACGAATATATGAAAAGTTTGAAGCTAGAACTTAATAATTAACGAGCCATTTGCAGCTGCACAAAACGATAGCAATTTTGTCGACAGCAAGGACTGTATTCAAATTCAACTTTTGTAAAATATACTTAATATGTTAAATATATTAAACAAATTAATACCGAAAATAATCTGAATAAGAAAAATAATATAATGGATATGACATCCGTTTAGTCCCATACAATGACACAACAATACTTAATCTTACGGCGGTACTTAATAATATTCATTAACATCAACTTCCTTCTCTTATTGAGTCTGAAGTTCAAGTCGAAGACAGTGCAATCTTGAGACAGATATTAAAACGCGGTCGTTAACCCTTGCCGGTTTAAAAATACGTCCGTATCTCCCTCCCACGGCGGGTCAAGGGTATTATGCTGGTTCATGAGCGGCTGCGGACATTAGAGACAGTGGGCACCGGCCCATAACGTGTCGCGGTCACCATCCACCACGAATGAAACGTCACGACCATCACACGCACGCAGGCTCATTGCCAACCTGTGATTTGTTGCTTCCAAACTGATGTCGATTAGCCCAGTTTTGATATAGAGCAATATCGAGTTGGTCGTTTCGTAACACGCGATTAGATGAATAATTTTAATGTCGACGGAAACGCGTGCGCAATAACACTGAAGGCGAACAGAGGCAGAGGCTTCAAGGGAAATGGGCAGATGCCCTCGTATAATCCGATTTCGAACATCTATCGAGGCTCAGAGAAGGAAAGTTATCACTTCGTGAATCTGCACAACTCTTCATCACGACATAAATCGTGAGGCAGAGACGAGCCAGGAGATAAGTAACTACAAGCCCATGTTGCAGGGAACACGACTTACTTAAATTCATTACCTGTCTCTACGTTCACCTGGTGTTTGTTTAGTTTATTTTTACATTTTCATACTGGCAACATTAATGACGGCAAAAAGTTACATCATGAGCTGTTTATTATTGCATTCTATAGAAAATCATAAACCCGATGGCACACTATCCAAACAATATTAAAACGGGGAATTTCATAAACGAGTTAGTTTACGAAACAAAATTAGTAAATAACATATAATATATACATATAAAAACTTTCCTCTTGAATCACTCTATCTATTAAAGAAAACCGCATCAAAATCCGTTGCGTAATTTTAAAGATCTAAGCATACATACGGACAGACAGCGAAAAGCGACTTTTTTTTATGCAACGTAGTGATTTATTTATTTTATTGGATACAATAATTCATTGACGTGGATGGATTGCGAGGTCATCGGCGCTTTCTCGAGGATACAGCGCGTCGGTGGGTCGGTGGGCAAGCGGCGCCTCCTTTACATACAATCATAGCACACAATGCGCCGCGGAGCCTGCCGCTCGGTGCCGGGCGGCAGTACTGTCGGCTCACAATGCCCGCGGTGTGGGCCGCGGCTGACTCATCGCCGGCGCCGCCAGCGCCATACGGGCTTACTTGTTTACAATTCGTGCGATTCACACTCGGGCCATGCCGGTCTTGCGCCCTAAACGATTTCACACAATTACGCTGCATAAGCGGATTCAACAATTGCATATCCATTTACGGGACGCACACCATTACATAGAAACGCGACACGAGAATTGCGAGATCGCGCTGTTTCTAAGGCACGGTTGGTGCATCTAACCGTTCTGTCAATGATGTTGAAACTGGTCATTTCAAAAATTTGAACCAACAGCATGTCAAATATATACATGGCTTACAGACTACCTACTACTAACACATAGTTCATATGAGCCACGATTTGTATGTTTAAAAGATCGTCATTCAAAATCCCACATGATCTAATTAAAAAGGACACGACGGCATTGAAACGGTCCATTACGCATCAACGTCTCAATTATTGGAGTAATCAGTACATCTGCTTCCTTCACGGTCCAGCGCACCTCAGGTATATCGACGACCATACGGCAAGTTTACAACATCACAACTTTAATTTTACATTCTTCTTATTCAATTAACTGTGACGAAATAAGTTCATTTGATTTTTTGTTTGTGTAGGTACCAAACAGTTGATTTTTTTGTCGCTATAACCCTTTTTAGGCTCGGACACTAAGAACGGAATTAAATAAACTTCAATATACAGATACTCGCCATAGAGACGGAAAAACGTATGGTAATGTCAAAAAATCATATACATTATATTTAAGAGACATACATATAAAAGTTGTTTCGTGAGTTTGACATTCAACGTATTTTTTTACGTAACGCTACGCCTTTTCATTATCTTACTCTTAAAAGCCTATTGATTATATACGGTGGAGGTTTTGTAAAATTCAATTTATTATGAATTGCGCAATATGTTCAGTTGGTGCACAAAAAGCGACGGCGAGATAATTGAGCACGCGTAACTCGCACTGGCGAGTACAACGTTAATGTTTGTACGGATAAACGATATTTGGGTGTTGAGTAACGATTTCAACAGGCCGATGAAGTGGCGGCGGCCGCTTGCCGCAAGTACAAAACGTTTTCGCTCAACGCTTTATGATCCGACGAGTTTAGCTCGTTTATCCGTGCTATTAAAATAGCAGGAACCTCATATCGAAGATGGGAAACGAGCGAGCCGAGTTTCATCGAACATAGATGAAGTTCGGCGGTGATTTTTGATACGTAAAAAACTTTAAAACAAATATAAAAAGCAATCTATACATGTACATTCACATACGAATACATACGTATACATGGCTGTCATATTCACGATATCATAATAGCGTCGCGAAGTGACATGAAAGGAACAAAACCTACAATTTGAAGGTTCTTTTTTTAAACTTCCGCTACACAGAGGGTCAAAGAGGGAATCAGTACCATCTGTCTGTGTCGAATGGGCGCCTGTTAGAATGTTCAAATGGTTTTCATTACACTTAAAATTGTCAGAACATTATATAACGAAGTTTGATACATTTCCTGTTCGAGATATTTCTTTGTAGACGTGAAAAACTTTTAATGTGAGTAACAAGAAGCGAAACTTGAAAACAAGTTCAGCCGTTTCCATTATACGAGATATATTTATATTTAATAAGCGAACAAAGGGAAACTTTTCTAAATCCGGTTTATTTAAATATATGCACATACAGTTACGCCTATAGTCCCAAAGCAGTACCTAGGGACTAGGGATTGCTACGGGCTACGGATCTGATAAACTTCTTTCGACTCTTCTATTTCCTTAAAATCCTCATACAGATTCCTGTATTAAAGGTACACTCGACATTGGTGTTGGCGTTCTTGAAATTTTTTTCGACTCTTTTACTGGTGCACTGCTGGACGGAGTCTCCTCTCATAGTGAGAGGGTCTTGGGCCTAGTCTACAACGTTGACCAAATGCGGATTGGTAGACTTAATACACATCATAAAACATTATATATTTTATAACATCTTTAAGGTGTGCAGGTTTTCTCACGAGGTTTTCTTTCACCATAATAGCAACTGACATTGAAATTTTAGTTATAAAACGCACGTTCCAAGTCAGAGGTGAGGGCCAGGATTTGAACCCAAACTCCCAGAGTGGGGACCTGAATTTCAAACCACTAGGCCATCGCCGCTATTCTTTAAGTATGTCTCCGTAAATATTAGTACAATAATTTAATTGTCTATTTTTGCCGAGTCTCAGAACGGGCACGATGGAAACGATACAAAATATTTTCGACGTTAAGTATGATAACAACGGTGAGAGTGAGCCCGTGTGAATTCGCGAAATGTTTTCAAAACACTCGGCGGCATCTGTACACTGCATTATAATGTGCAAGTAATTAATTGGATACGTCGTGCGAATATATAGAGAGCTGAATAAACAGTTTCGCCAAGTGTATGCGACGTTATGATTGTTTAGGCAGAAAAACTAAATTAAACATTGAAAGTAAAATGCTGCATATTTTCTTTTTTTTTTTCCAGCGTTCGACCACAATCTCGCCGGATGGATCGAAAGCGTTGTTTTGGCCTACGACACAGCCTTGCTGGCCTTATAGATGTTATAATTGAAAAAAAAAAGTGATGCATAGTAATTTGAAAATGGAATTAATGATCTATTACAATATCGCCGTTTACAATGAAGTGTTATTGTTGAAAGGTTAAGCCGCTGTAGATAACTGAATCGGGCGCGTGCGTGCTCGGGGCCGAGGCCAAGAGAAATCGAATGTAACTAACTGCACTTTAATGATATTAGGTCATTCGAATGCGTTGCACTAAAACTTCTATAATACGATATGATTCATTCATGAGTAGCGAATTGTTGGTGAATTTTAACTATTTTATTTTTTTATCTCCCAAGACTAGTTCATGAAGAGAGTGATGAATGTAAAAGAAGCAGGTCAGGTGTGTAAGGATATAGATATTTGGCACTCAATCTTCATCTATGGCGTACAACCGACACGTTTACGAGTATCGCTGTGCAACATCGTTACATGTGTTATTCTGTGAATTACAGGTAAATAACTGTATATTTTAAATTTGTTCAGCAAATTTAGTTCCACAGTTGGTGCTGTAATACATAGATAATAATACGTATTATTTAGTGTAAAACTTCGTAAATTCTGTTTTTCAGTACATTTGGATCTAGGATTTTAGGTATTGAATATCAGAATATTGCGTAAATACTTGTACAATATTCATTATGGTCACACACACAAACTTTTAGTTCTTCTTATAAGGAGAATTGTACAAGTTTTATCCAAAAAAGTTCAATTGTTTATCATTACACATTTAATATCTTTATAAGTGAAGCTGTGTTTGTTTTCCAACTTCCAACAACAAAAAGCTACGATTACAGAACTAATATATACCCAAGAGTATGTTACTACCTGATGCGTGGGAGTGCTTCAATGGAATACCTTATTTCTAACTTATTTCTAACATCCGTTCGAAATTTAAAACTTCTATTTACTAAGTAAATACATTTTCTTCTTTTTTTGATCACTTATGGAACATTGATACAACCAGACTTATGTAATTGTATAAAGTTTACTTAGATAATTATGTATACGTTAAATGCTGTATCTAAGTTTCATTAGCGAGAACTTGTGTCCGTTAATTATTACCGTAATTGATCATATTTTTCTATTTGCTGTAGTTATACCAGTGAGTTTTAAATAAACTGCACAGTAAAATACAAAATCTCTTCACTTATCCCGCATAAATGCATCTACTAAAATACGATATGCAAATCGTGCTGCGCAACGACGACAAGAACATACGTTGCAGAATTATACGTAATCGAGTGTTGAATAAAATCACATTTGAACTGAGAAATACTTAAATCTTGCTCTTTAATGTTCCCTGTAACGTTACAAACCCCGTGAGGATTTAATGTAATGTTTAAAATTTTGTAATGTCGGCAATGAATTTTGCATGTAACTTAACGGGCTAACGTCACATAATATGTTTACGTGTATTTTTTTCGTGATTAATCGAACGGCAAAAACGAAACAGCGTTTTGGAAATTTCACTTTCACAGTGGCGTGCTAATATGCATGACGTGAACAGTTAAAAAGAGCGCCATTGAAAGTTAAATAGAAACAGAAACACGATCGCAAGCCGACACCGATCGTAACGATTGGATTTCAAAAGAAAATCTCACCGTCGACACACTACATACATACATGCGGACAGAAATAACGCGGTTATAAAATTCGATGCGCCCGGCATTGTGGGGCCGGAGTCGGATGGAAGGAATATAAAATAACAACGAAATGTCCGGCGGCGAAGTGCATCTCGGAGTGCACTGACAGAATTATCGGAGACGTTGCGGGCAGGGGCGGCGGTTATTTCTGTATGTTTCGCGAGAAGTGTCGCTTGCATCCGAGGATTATGGGCGACATAACTCGCGATAGTTCGCAGCGGAGCGCCGCCGGCCACGCGACGGCCATTGATCCAAATGGCCGACGGAATGCTCGCTACGACGATTGCAGCGCGCCTATCTGCATAACTCCACTGACTTCTTACACTTTGCTAGCTTTGCTATACCTACTTTATTTTATAATATTCTAATCGAGAATTAACTGAACTTTTTTCTTAAAGCTGATGTTAATCAGGCGGGTTCATAGTATTATCGGTCTATACCTCTAAACAGAAATAAAACTTGTAAACGTTAAAAGACAATTGCCACTTAGCACAATCGCCCAACATAAAGGTAATGAACATCAAAGTCGAGCTACTTACACACACTACATACGTTGATCATTCACGAATAAATATTCTGTTAATATTTTTTACAACAAAACTCTCTTTTTACTCTTTTTGCTCCCATCCACGCTGGACAGATGCATAGCTTAAGTTAACAGGTGTTTGCTTACGTATTACACAAGTCAGCACGGTAAGCTACGTTGATCGTAACTCAGCTCGCCCGGTCCAATAAATCAAGTACGAGTAGGTAATTGCAATTACAAAACAACCCCGGGCTGCCAACGAACGTACCGTGCGTTACGAAACATGCATACACGAAACGGCATTCGGCACAAAAACTTTCCGCCGAAAGCTGCCGGACTGGTCATGTTGAATCTGTGAAATCGACTCCTTTTAAGGCATCGAGATATATGGCGCCAGTTCATTACGCGAAACGACGTACGAGCGGGTACCGAGTGCGAGAGTTTCGTGCACACATTGGTGTTTATATGCAACGAGGCAAATAAAAAGTGTTGACTTAAGGGGGAGGGCGACGTAAGCGAAGCGTGCGCTTCACTTCTTGCCTCCGCCGCGGTATAAATACGAATTGCAAAAAGACCGCAATCTGGTAAAATCACGGAAGAATGCGAGCCGACGACGACGACGCGACGCGACGCATCGCTCGTTAATATGCACACCGTAATATACGTATAAGTACGTTACCGAGATATTATCGACATTAAGTATCCAGTGGCACGATGGAGAGAAAGCACATACGAGTATAAAACATGCAATACATTATTGGGATCGATTCAAAAGCTTTTAAAAGTTTTTTGAAACGTGTAGCACCCGTCGCGTTTTATTAGGGTATCGCGTGACATTTTTATATTCATAAAAAATATAATACAATACGAAGGAAAACACAAGCGATATATTTAATACAACTCTCTGTACATTAAATCATTTTGATGTTTACTTTAATGTAATTAATTATATTATTGTTGATAAACGAAGGTCAATAGCATTTATTAAATACGGTCTCAATGATTATTCTAATGATAGATTGTTTAAATACAACACATAGGTACATTCGAATTATACTCGTCAGTCAAACTCATTGATAAAATATTCAAATGGTGAACTATAAAGATCCCAGGTATGCAAATCGCAATATAGAGTTAGACGACAAAACGTTAACTTGGATAAAGTATTTAGTATACGATTCTACTACAAGTGAATGTATATTTAATGCAACGTTTAACTATGTGGTCGCAGTGCACTTACAGGCCAGCGTGCGGCGGCGCAGGCCACTTTGCTCGCGCGAGAGCGTGAGAACAGACGAAAGCACTCGTTACTTTACAATTAACGACTGGAAAGCCATTTAAAAAGGCAAACATAATAATAAATGTCTGCCAAAGAGCCTTTTGTTTATGTTGAATCGTAACAAACAGTAGACAAACGATATTGAAGCGATAATTACCTTTTATTGTATACCCTTACATGAACGAAACTAGGAATGTTCTCATAGAAAAACAATGCGTCCGTTATGACGTGTTATCGATCGATATGAAGGCGATGCAAACGCGTTTTATGCATATAATCGATGCGAAGACAAGCGCTGTATATTCCAAAATCAGGTAGATAGAAAGGTAGGCGTAACGCAGCTGCTCCGGTGAGTCACGGAGGGTAACGCCTCGGGTCGGGAGCGCCGCGAGCCCGCGCCGGCTGTCGGGAGGATAGCGGCCGCGTGGGCCGCGACTTGCAACGCGAACCTGTTTGGGTCATGCAACTCATGCATTTCTATTTATAACCGAGTCATTTCTGCTCTCGCCTAAATAATTGACTATTTCCAATTGGAATACCGCAATGAATCCACTTGCTATCCAATATTACAAAATGTTGAAAAAATGGTACATAATGTACAAATTGTATCGATATTATCCTACCTAGTTAGGTAGGTAGGTAGGTAACTACCTATGTACGATTTACAATATATACAGGAACAATTATGGAGAACGTTCAGAAAAATAAAAATTATTATGGGTAAACTTGCACAAAATCATTCGTTGGTATTGTTTTAGTTTTAAAATCGACGAATTTTATCATTTACACACACAAATTCGTTTACAATTGTGTAATATCGGGTATCTTTTCTTAACGTAACATTCAAATAAAAAATGATTTATTTAGCTAAAAAATAAAATCACAGAGCTAGTCCCAATTTATACAGATATACCCACACCCTGAGAGAAGCGAGAGAAGAAGTAACTCTCGGCACTATTTAAGTAACTGATATATTTACTTTTGTATAAGCTGGTTTCTTTTCCTAGGAAATGGAACAGCTATATTACAACAGAAATATTCGTAGTACATACCGCAATAAGTACAGTCGAGGTAAGCGTATAAACTGAACCTCGTTACCGCGAGCATCTCGCGTCGATATAAAATTAGGTGAATATACCGTGCACGCTATTAAATCGGAGTGGTGCAAGTCGTTTGCGGTATCGCAATATCGAGGGGCGCTTATCCGCGAGCCTCGCGTAGGTGGACATCGTGAGTTATCAACTGGAAATCAACGCGGCGAGAGACGCTCAACCAACTCCTTCAGCATACCTAACACAATTAGTTACATACATATTCAAACGAGTGGGGATCAACATTCGAAACATAATAACAATTAGTCGATACCATACTGACATGTTCCGAATGAAATTTTCAGCGATTCAATAGATACTCGTAGAGGCGGTGAATGCGCGACGTGGGACGCACGTAGGAGTGAGCGCCGAAATTGATACACGCGTACGTTCCGAAATCCAGTTCCGTTTCGATGAACAAAGAGCGTTGTTTAGCGGTCCATTGTTTCGAGAAAATGCATCATTATACCATGTTGAAACACTAATCACCGTTGGCATTGATGTATTCGATTTAATTTAAATTGCACCTCCAGCATTAGCATAGAGGCAAATTAAGTAAGTTGTAACAAAAATATATAAACTCTACACGGAGTCGTTAGCGACTATTCACAGCGGCGAACGTGGTACTTTCTATCGTAATGAATGTTGCATATATGCAGTGAATTAAGAGACGCGTGAAGAATATAGCCTACAGCAGTTTGCATGTCACGATAATGAACGTAAAATATATATTATAATTCCACAGTAAATGCAGGTAGGTATCATGTCATTGTATGCAATGTATAACTGTGAAATGGAGGAAAGATATCTATACTAATAATATAAAGCTGAAGAGTTTGTTTGATTGTTTGAACGCGCTAATCTCAGGAAATATTGGTCCG
>DWUN01004460.1:0-10768 GCA_018249975.1 Passova gellias | reverse complement strand
CTATATGTTGCCGAGGTCTAATAGCTATATAACAAAAAAAGTTTCATCGAAATCCGTCCCGTAGTTTTTGTGTGAAAGCCGGACAACAGACAGAGTGACAAAAAATTCAAAATGTTTTTTTTGGGTTGTGTTACCTGTATGAAAACCTCTAGGTGTGTTTTTTAGTTTTTATTCAATGTACAGAATTGAACTCTTCTACAGTTTTATTATATGTATAGATTTCATGTTTTATTCATATGCGGGTATATACGTTGTAACGTTTGTAATTTCATAATAAATATGCCACAACATAGGTGCGCCTCCAGGCTACGCTTGTCTAATACACAATTACAGTGCCTTATTGCGGTGTCCTGATATACAATGAGAGTATGCAGTGCTGCAGGCTGTTAGATAATACGTAGACCACTTGTGAGATATGCTATTGTATTGTTTCAACGTCACTCACGAGCCTCTTGATACAGTGGTACTCAGCCCCGGAGGTACTGGGTTCGATTCCCACGCAGGACAAACATTTGTGTGATGAGCACTTTGCGCTGTTTTTGGCTGTAATAAGTATATCTATGCAAGTAATTATAGTATGTATATATGTAGTTTATCAGTTGTCCGGTTATTATAAGGTTGGCAGTCAATTGCCTCATTTGGAATCAGATTTGAACCCGAGGCCCCAGAAGCTCTAATTTAAACCACTGCGCCATCTGGGCATTTTGCTGTAATCTACAACACTTTTCCGTTGGTCTTAATATTTTTGGTGTTTTAAAATTAGTCAATACCTTGTTTTTCAGTCTATTTCATACATCTATATTGAATATAGAGAATTCTTCGTTTTATCAATTATATTTATGTAGCTACATATACTATAACATACTCTTATTGATACAGAAATATAATCTTCGAAGATCAAATCACTTCTCATAGAAATCTCGGTGAATATTTAATAGTCAGTCAACTTTTCATTATATTTCTTTGGACCTTGAATCAGAATGGCATTGTTGTGGATCAAATTAATTTAGATAATATAGAACACACGGCGTAACTGTATCGCGGGTTTCCATTAGACGCAATAACAAAGCCGGCGCGCAACCAAATGCCAAACCGCTTAGCATATCACTGTGTTTGAATCTAAGCCCGCGTGCATACTGTGCACTGGCCTTAGCGAAAACGAAACGAAATCGAAACGAAAATGAAACAAGCGATAATGAAACGAAGCAATTGTTGGCGAACTTAATAAATAAATAAACGAAATCGAAACGAAAACGAAAAATGTTGAAAATTTTAATGACAATAAAATGTTTTTGTTATAGTGAATTTAATAAATGTTTAAAATGTTTTTAGCCACGTTCAAGTCAATAGGATCTTTAATAGGCCAAAGGGACTTTTATGAAGTTGAAAATGCGATTGCGAAAATCTTTGGGTAGTGTCCATCCTTATGTGAGATAAGCGTAACATGTATTTTTCATGTATGTAAATATTTTATACTAAATATTTAACGTAATGTTGTGTATTTAACGTAAGACGTTTGGAAGTTTAAGTGTGGATTATTGGTACAAAAATATTTTTCCATGTCATATTTATTAATAAAAATTCTCGGTATTAATCATCACAACTGAATGGGATAAAACAATTGTATCGTAAAACCAATAAACTGCAACCGTTATAAAAGCGGAAGAATATTTTTAATGTACGCAGTCGGAAGTTTGTGAAGTTAGGCATAAAGTTGCACCGTTCTGCACGCTTCCTTACAAAGTTCGGTCAAATCAAGCCACTAGTTCCAATAAAAAATTGAATTAACCTCTCGAAGTCTCGTATGCTACGAACCAAAGGTCACATCATTATAATCTGAGGACGTGACCGGCCGGAATGGCGGCCATTGCTATCTCGGCGTTCGTAATTCGAAATTTCTATTCTCTTGTCGTAATAAAATCATGCGCGCACGCATGCGGACCGCCCGCTCTAAATTTAAATTGTTTGGCGTTTTTTTTTTGTCTCTTTCATAGCGTTGAGATTACGAAACATGTTAGATAGAAATTAACGGTTGGGCAATAAGTTAAACTATATGTTTCGAAACGGTAACAAATTGTTAGCAATGTTTCAACAACGACATTAAGTTGGGCGAGATTAAAAACGGAATATGTGTAGACCTTTAACTTTGGTAATTAATAGCAACAACACGACATTGCCACTTTTAATTCACAAAGGAATGTCCCCTGTATATGACACAGATAAAATTTCATAAAATTCTTAATTTGAATTCATTAATCTCAGATCTAAGTAATCAAGAAAACATTATTTAGCCGAACATTCCATTTTTAATATAACAATAATAATTATTTAACAATATGGAAATTTTCGCTTAGCAGCAACTAAGTTATTCTACTTTGTTTTATTTGCAATTATTTTATAGTCTACTGTTCGTAACAAATACTTTCTTTCTTAATATCCATCAAAGAGATCTCGGGAAACTGTAAACGACACGGCTGTTGCTCTATAGAAATCGAGTATGAACAAAATGAATATATAGGTATCCCGGGTACATGAGTTATTTCCCCACATTCAGATCGATTTAATTGTTGCCCAACACAGATACGATCTCACGCGCGAGCCTTACACATATCGCCGATCGGTGCCTATTGCACTTCTAATTAGTATTACCAGATACCAATTTGCACTTCGATTGTTACGACATCCACACCAGTCACAGGTACCGATAGAAAAAAAATATTGGATTCAACTAACAAAAGTTCTTGCATACATAACATCACGTCAGGCCCCTAACGAGATAGGAAGAAAGCAGAGTGCCATATACCTCTGTCCTTGCAAACCTGACGCGCTTCGTCTACATTCATCACTCTCTTCATGCATACACGAAAAAAAAGTTCAAAAGTTCTTCGTGAGATTAATTTACTATTTCAAATACAATAGTCTTATTTACATAGCGATTCATTTTTTTAGTTAAGGCGAGTATACTTTGCATTTAAACATTAGTATGTTTATATCGAAATCGACAGATGAATCACTTTCGCAGTAATGTCAGTGTTTAATAGTTTGAAGCCAGCAGTAGACAGAATCTATTGTCGTACAAGAAATTGCTCAATTCTCTGTATCGCTACCGCTTCATGATATTCAACAATCGTCTTCACATAAAGCAATTATATTGGTATAAAAAATATTGTATGTACGAGTATACTTGCGTTTGTATGTATGTAAAATATTATACTTCTTTGGCGTATTATACAAAGAAAATATTTTTATGCACTTAAACAATTCAGTTTCAAATAAAGAAAACTAAAAAACTTATTTCGTCGACCGTACACAATGTCAGGCGATATTGTTACCACTTAACAGCTAATTAAGCGCAGTCGAGAACAATAGAACCAGATACAAGCAGTTCGAATAGCTAAGAAAATAGTTCAAGAGGTTTGTTCTATAGGAATCACACATGTACAAGCAACCTTATTGCTGGAATAGCAAATTTCCAGCATTCCTATCATTATTTTCAAATTTGTTTAATACATTTACAATAACAATGAAATTCGTTGGATCGTAAGCTTTAAAACAATGGTAGATTTCACTCACCCATTGTAGATAATATTTATGACCCAAATAATATTCGTATAAAAAGAAAACGTTATAACAACTTCATATTCACAGATATTATGTCGAGATATAAAAAGAAAATAATGCGACCGATTTGTCGCGGAAAGTTTATCTGCATCAAACTTAAAGGCACTGTTTTCTCGACTACACCATTACAGATTATTGTGTGCGCACAAAACCGCTGCATTACCGCAATAATATGTTATTATTGTGCGACACAGGTTATCTGATCCGTATTATTTATCTGCGCCCGGTATGTGCATGACAATTTTATAGATTATTCAATGGCCATGCATAGAAATTTGCAAGTATATACTAAAACGGCAGATAAATCTTATTATGAGAGTACAAAATCTTACAACCCAGTGAAAAAGGTCACGGAAATAATATATTTTTTTACAAACGAGACAATATTTTAAATTTTAATCTTATTATTATTATTTTGTTCATATTCGTGCGTTATCAGTTTAGGTAATAATATGAGACCCAATATTTTATTGTACTCGTACGTAACCAGTATGTATGCAAGGTACAGCTTTAAATGGTGTCAAAGAAATCGTATCCATTATACAAAAGAACCACAGACCGTTATTAAAGTTATCATGTTATCATCATGTCTTCTTGATATTGTACATATCGTGATTCAGTAAAAGTGCTACATTTAAGCACTCCTTTCAGCGTCAACAACCGATAAGTATTGAAATTGGTCCAATTATATTCAAGGATTTTTAATAAGGTTTTTAAGTTAATATAGATTGTATAAATACGTCTTAAGATTTTACAGAATTACAAGCGTTTTGTCTGACAGTTTAGTGTATACTGGATGACAATACCGGAGCGGCGATCTTTTGTCTCCGCTCACCGAACTGCTGCACAAATTTATGGCTTTCCACATGTTCCCTTTGTGACCAACAGCAGAGACCGAGCTTAGCTTAGATTGCTCTTATAGTTTGATTTTCTGTTAAAATCAAATCGATCTCTCAAATTTACATGACATACATTATTCTTATATTGATTTTTTTGATTGGTTTTTTCAAAATGATAACAGTATTCTTTTCAATTTTTCACAACTTCACACGCACATAAATCAGGGTCAGTGCTATAATCAATAACTCCATAACTAATCTTAAACTACAAAATATATGATATACAAACTATTTGCTTATTTACCTATTTATACACAATAGTTATCGCATAAATATTTGTCGCCGGTGGTAATCAAACCCACAAACCCCAAGCTCAGCAGTCATGGTCACTAACTAGGTACTGACCCAACGGCCAAACAGCTTGATTACAAGTAACTACAAATTGTTCGAGGTATATTCGTTCAGGCGATATTTGTGTAATATAAGTAGATTATTCGACATTTTGGACCGATGTTTTAAAGCTTTGAAAAGTTAGAGCCAGTACACTACTGTAGGTAATAAAAACCAATATGCACCATCATAACTTGTTGCAATAATAATATGCATTATATAATGTCTATCGTATGTGAGTTAAGTCGCGAAGAAATATTGTCGAACATGTAAGCAAGGCATCGTGATGTTCGATACGGCGTAATGACATCGTAAAATTTGAACAACGATAGGGTATTACCATAAATTACCGGTTCACATCAATATATAGCACGTTAGTCGTAGGACTAATATGTAATATGACTGCACATGAGTTTCAAGCCTGCACAGTGTTGGTTCTACTACTATGAATTATGTGAAATTATACGTTACATATTCAAATTCAAATTATTTTATTCATTATAAGATACATACATACTCTCAATGAAGGTCATGTTTTAATCATCTCACTTCGGCTTTGTGTGCCCTTCTGGCTACAGTAGACTGGGAGAAAAAGCCGGTGAAAAAAAACTCCCAGCATTCAGCAAGATAGTAATGAAACTAGCCATGTTGCAGTATGGCTTTAGTAACACACGTGACAGCTATTGTGTGTGTCAAAATCGTCATCATCACATAAGCAGTGATAGCCTAGTGGTTTGTAATTCAGTCTTTCACTCTGGGGGACTTAGGTTCGAGCCTGGCACGCATTTTGTTACGTGCGTTATACAACTAAAAATTTAAATATCGCTTGCTATAATGGAGAATAAAAACATCGCGAGGAATATATGTATAACAATTTTTAATATAATAAGTCCGCACTTGGCCAGCGTGGTAGACTATGGCCTAAATCGCTCTTATTATGAAAGGAGATCCGGTCCAGCAGTGCCTCAATTAAAGAGGGTGAAAAAAATTTAATCAAAAACCTGCACTCAGCTCAAATCGTGTTATGAAGCACAGATGTGATATACTACTTTGACACAATTAAAAAGTAACCAATGTGAATTCAATCGATAACATCTGTATTTGCCACAAGTTCGCTAAAGACCCGGTACCCCATAAATAAGGCAAACCCAACAACATAATTGTGTAACTGCCATCAATTTAATGGGCTCCCAAAATAGCTGGTACAAATTAACGCACCCCTATTTGACAAGCAAATAGTGAGATGCCGATTATCGTAGGCTTAGGTCACAATAGCGTTCGAGTGACTCATATTTTATTATCTATCCTTTAACGCGTTTTTAATTATTTTGAGTTTCACTTTTGAAATATTTTACTCAAGAAAAATTCTTCTTCTCCCAAAGCCAGATTCTAACTATCGAAATTAACAGTTGACTATCGTAGATGAACTTTTAGGGTTCAAAAAATATTAACATTAAATCAAGAATCTGACATTCCGTTATTTATAGACTTTATACGTTGCCAACTGTATTTAAAAAAAGCGAATATATTGGCGATGGGTTCTGTATGCAATCTTAGGCTATGTTCTAACTACCGGCAATGCTCAAGCATGTTATATGAACAAAATCGCGGCATCGATCATTTGCGAAATGGAGATGGAAATACTAAGCATAATAATATTATTATAGTATAAACTACAAGCTGCGAATATTATAAAAAAAGTTGTTATAATACGGGTCTCGCTGTATCCCACCTAAGGCTAAGTTTTAACTAACGGCAATAACTTAGGCACGTTTAATTCACAATCTCGCAGCGTCGAAAATCTGCGATATTGGGCAGCAGATACTGCACATAACAATGTTTTTCTACTATCAATTATTAGCCGCTACTGTAATTTATTACCGCGTGATTATAAGAGTCTCTTCTGTATCCAACCTTAGGCTAAGTTCTAACTACCGGCAATAACTCAGGCATGTTTCACTAGCATACCCGCAGCGTCGACAATCTGCGATATTGCGCAATAGGTACTCTCGAAACGCGACAATTTGTCGCCGTATATCGCGACGCGGCGACATGTGTTATTATTTACTGAGTAAGAGAATTTCCGAGATCACAGTATTTCAAGTCACGAATTTGATAGTGATGCTGTGTCTTGTTGAGATTTAGTGGCATGCGGGCGAAGTATCTGTTGTGCGGAACCGTTTATTGTTTCAACGGTTCTTTCGAGGCAAATACCAATGCGAATAAATACAGTGAATGGTTTTGTTACACTGTATAACAATATGGTATACAATGAGTTAACGTGAATGTCATATGGAAGAAATATTTTGATAAAGGCTCCATTAATGTAAAGTCGTGTATAGGTAATTTTAAAAAAAATCCACTTCGCAAAATAGGTTCGACCTACTGAAGTTGTGAGTTCAATTCTCAATCAGGACCCACACATATATGACGAGCATATATATTTTCTTATTTACTTATTTATGTATATACAAAATTTGCAGTGTCTGTTGATTCTAACATATTAATATAAGGTTTTCTAAGCATTCATTTGCGCCTTTTATAAATCACCAATGATTACATGGACATATAGAAATAGTAAAGTAATTGTAACAAATTTGTCTGATTGAGAGATGGCATAAGCGTCTAGATTATCTCCGTTGAGATAAGTGTAGAAATATTAAATGACATTGCAGCGTGGACTCAAAATTGAATATTCCCACGTGAACTGTTAGTAAAAAAAGGCGAAAATAAAAGGCACTTATGAGATAGTCGATCATTAATTTGCCCCGTATCTTAAACAATAGGGTAATGCGTCGCACATAGGCGGTGGACGAAGTAACGGTGAGGTGTATAAGGTGTTCGTAAGTTATGTAATTAAATTAATTATAATTCAAATAGTACGTTTTTTTTCATTCATTTCCTCCCTTTTTATTCATCTGATGAATTTTATTGACCTGGTCTCCTCTATAGTGACAGGGATTTAGGCCATACTCTACCACGCTGGCCCAGTGCGGATTGGAAAACTTCGCACACCTCAAAAGATATTATAAAAAAAAATATAGTACGTAATACACAAAAATATGTAATTAATAACAAGAGCTGAATTTTTAATATAATTAATTGGATTTAACAATCTGTATTGATTGCTTAAACATAATATATTACACTCTTAAAAAAGGATTAATTGACTCTTAAAACATAATATTTTACCGGATATTGTAATTTTAACATTGTTTCAAACCTTTACTGTATTCGGTAATGTAATTTTGACATATGCGCTGCTTAAACATGATAATAATAATCATTATAAACTAGTATTAATTTCAGAGCTGATATACAAAATGATGTTAATTTTTTTTTATTTTAATTAACTGCTGCTAGTTTTAATTACTCCATTTTAATAGCTAGCATAAAAATAACACCCTGTATTCTTAGAGTAGCTTCGATATAATCTTAAGCTGGCTTGTCACTCGTCAGCCAAATGCTACCACGTACCATAATTGATGTGGTGTAACGACATTTTGTATAGAAGCCAGTTTTAATGCCAACACATAACGCTTTAGTTATCTACGCATACAATTAAATTGATTAGAACACACACTGAGTTCGGGTGACCGGCGCTTCGATGACGTTGATATAAAAAGTTATCTACAAACAAAAGCAGCAGAGATAATATCAAGGAATTTATTTTTTTTCATTCTACCATCTATATAAATATAATAATTGAAAGAACTAAAAGTTACATTTGAAAAATTCGTTTTTCATTGTACAGTTTAATTTTTGAGGTAGATATCCGGCTATTTAAATTGTCGCAGCGATAAAATAGGGATGTGAGTTTTATAATAGATCATTATGTATGAAGTTAGAAATGCACAAAATAAGTTCACAGACTGGAGATAAAAATTTACGAGTTGTAACCCTAACATAATTATGTCATATTAAGAATAGTAACCCTAACATATCTATGTCGGTATAAAAATTTTTCAGATGTACGAATTTTGAATGGTTAAATAATTGAATAATCAATTTAGTTATTCATTTTATTTCTCGATATCTTTGTAATACCTCAGATGTCGTCGCGGCCCAAACGACTCCCAATTAACTAAGTACGATATAAATCCACATTACCTGTACACATGTTCACATAAGTTTCACTACATCTGTATAAGAACGTATGGGTTATATTTATAAATAATTTGTAGCTTACGTACCTAATAGGAGAGGATTGGATTATGTGTTACTGTGGCATTAATGGGCGCTTGTTTTAAAAGCGGAGTTCGTACACAAGCAGATAAAGCTTTTAAAAGATAAACGCGTGATGATCGATTGTGGGAAGAGCCTGGCTGGTGACAGTGGGTTACATTTTAAGTTGGTCTGCTTGATCTTGAGCGTATGGATGATAGCATCGTGTAGAGCGGCTAAGAGCGGTTGGTACTTGAGTATATTTTTTCTTATTTTATAATTGCATGCAAGAGTATAGATATAAGCAAAATAAAAGCGATATATTGTGTGTGATAATTACGATATTTTCAATTAGTACGATTCGGATATTAAATTAATAAGTTTCTTATATTTTCTTTGTAGTAAATTTAATGTCAGGTCATTTAATGCCCGTCCGATTTGCAAGGACAGAGATATTTGACACTCGGTGCTTTCTGCCTACCCCGTTAGGGACTTGGCGTGATGTTATGCTGTTGTTGTAAATTTAATGTTACCCGCGTTTTAAGCTATTGATTAAATAAAAATATACCTACTAGGAAATTACGAATAAAGAATATTGGGGACATGTACATGTTTATGTAACTTTATGGGACATGTGCAAATATTTAACAGAGGTTTAAACCAATGGATAGCTCTGCTATCCACTAATTTGTGTAGAGCATGCTCTAAGCTTTAAGCAGTAGCAAGCAACACCTAAGCCTGGCTACGTTAGACCATGAACGTCGAAATGAAGTCGAGTCACGCAGAGTTTATTATTTATAAATCTTAAAGTATCAAAACCATTCAACACTAGTATACAATCAAAATGAATCTCATACATTATGCTACAGACATACATTATAATATAATCACATTTCTCATAATAACGTCATTAGAATTAGTGCGCTCATAACAACGACGTGTGCGGTCCTGCGGCGGGCTTGTCAACGATCCACAGGACGTAGGACAAGTGATAAGCGGACGCGATTTTACAAAATTCGCGCACATAAACAAGGACATATCAATGTGAAATAATTTGTGCATTTGTTTATCTATTATAAATATTCCTGAACTGTGTTTGGGTGTTTATGAGTAAATGAAAAAAGCGTCTTGGACGTAAATCAATTAATTATTAGACTTGTTGAAGATTTTGACGTGTGTATTTTGTAATATTTCATATGTTTTATAGTATTTCATAAAATATAGTATGACATTACACTTGGGTGGCTCATATCGTGATTATTACGAAACCTTTCTGCCTGCCTTCTGGATGGCTTCACAAAAGTCTAAGGGAAAAAATGTAAAAAGTTTAATAAAATATAAAAGAAATAATGAACGAAAACTTTTTATTTAATACGTATTTTAATTGTTTCCTCACACTTTTGAGTAATGTGCCTTTTCATCATTTTGATTTTAACTTTTTGGCTTTCTTGCTTCATATCTTACGTTTACGCTTACCCCGCTCATCAATAGAGCGAAAATATAGCGCTTTTAGTTCTAAGTCATTATAAAAATCAATAAAGACAAAGACAAAGACGTTTATTTGCACAAATATGGGTACATATAAAGATGTTACAGGATTATAAGTTCGAGCCACATTGCCAACTATTTACTAACAAATAACAATTAACAATGGACAATATATAATTACTAATAAAATAATAACGTAACATCACGCCTGTAATCCCCGAAGGGGTAGGCAGAGGAGTGTAGTACACCCCCACATTTCACCAGTT
>DWUN01004459.1:0-10769 GCA_018249975.1 Passova gellias | reverse complement strand
TCGTCAATACTCGTACTATCTAAACTTCTCGAATAGTAAAATGAGATATTTGGTCAGACACAAGTAGTTTTCATTAGGTTGTGATTCAATGAGGAGCTGTTTACTGTTTATTGACAAATTGCTGTACTGCAATCCTCGAATAACGGACGATAAGTAAACGCAAAACAATACACAACACAATATGATCAACAACAAAGCAAAATAGCATGTTTAATTTTCCGTGAATTTCACCATTACGTGGCACGTACTCGATCAAAATACGGTTAATAAATGGTCAGTTGCGGTCAGTAAGTAAATATTACGCGCGATGCCTGGTTGTTATTTGATGTAAACATTAAACTATACAAAGTATGTAGGTACGTACAAATTATGTATGTATGCAGGTATATACAAAGTACGTAGGTATAAAGATAGGTTTTATTATTTTCTTTACCAAAAGAGTAGTGCCTTTGGGACTGCAGCGAGCAACATTGTTATCCGTAACTTATATTCGATTCCGTAATGGAATAGAAGAGAACAAACACCGGGTCGAATTGGAAATTTTATGTTTCAGGATATTTATGTTCGAATATGTTTACTTTGCGATTTCAAACGCGGTTAAATGTTGGTTTTGTTGCAGTTAATGTATAGTTCTTTATTCCTTACTTTACGTCACTCTTAAGTCTTATATGTAGATATACCAGATATATAGACCACATTCAAGCTATTCTATAGATTAAGCGGGAATTCATATTATGTGCGTATGATTCAATTTAGCAATTTGATTAACTATTTCAATTAAGCGAAATTTTATTGTATTTTAGATATTATATAATACGTTTACTTTACTTTACTGCTAAAGCTAAAGCTGAAACAATGATATGATACCCAGTTGTAACATGAGAGGGATTTTAATTTTTAAATTTTAAATTGCTTCTAATTAAACAAAGTGTACGGTTGTGTGTAGTTAGTTACGACAAAGTTGCGGCAAGCGGTCTATTATTGTTATAATTACGACCGTAGTTGCGACCTGCTAATGTGCAAACACAGATGCCGTTATAGAAACGACCGCTGCAAGCGCCTAGTCCGATAGTCGGACGCGCCAGTTAAACTTGGCTCATGCATATTGAACGCTGGACGCGCTCTAACAAACGCTGCAAAATTCTCGTCTCCCAATATTTTCACAATACGTATACAAAGTAAAGTCAATAGTCCATCAATTGCTGAACTACAGTTTGTCATGGTAAATGTTATGCATGATCAAACGCTTGGTCACCATAGTGCTATTTGCCAGATGGCTCTATGGGAAATCACCAGGAATATTGTCATCGTGATATTGTAATAAATATTACTGGATGAAAATACAGTTTAATTTGAAAGCGATCTTTTTATTTTTTTTTAATATATAAAAAAGTTTTCAGGCTTATACTAGGTTTTGTAGCCAAAATATTATTTAAGCCCTTAGGAAGGGAGAATGAGTTATTCATAATTAAACTTACAATTTTAAAAGTTTGATTTAGATTATATTTTTAAGTTTAATTTAGATTTTACTCGTAGGCATGAAATTATAAAAGCAATCTTAGTTACGCAAATTAAAATCCCAACGAGCAGGGTAGAGTAACGACTGGATGTATTAATTAAAGACAAACCTTGCTGATCAGATGCCAGGAGCAGTTGTAAGCATAATATGTACAAATGTACTACAGAGGTGTGTCGTAAATACGATTTTTCATATTTTTACTCCAGTACAAAAGTTAGAAAATTTTGCCTCAAACCGAGAAATGTACAACAAACCAAATTATTGTATAGATAGACAAGTGAATTTCTATGCAAAGCCCTCGCTACGATGGGATTTTAATGCAAATCAAAGTAACGTAACAAACGGAACCTACAACAGATAGAGCAGACTGGAGGCTTTCAACGAGAATCAAAATAACGGGCAGTTAAAACAGGCACGGGTTCGGCACGGGTGGCCATTATCTGGGAATACCAGCCGCAAAGAGGCGCTAAGTATGCGTAAGAGCTGTTATTGTAGCGGATTCACTAACTGGCTTTGCCGTTGCCACGAGCCATAAACTGTTTCAGTTCAGGATACACAAATAGTAATGACTCTACTACTGGTTACTGCGTATGTCTATATTGTGAATTTTCGATAGTGCACTCCTGCTTCCGTTAAAACATTCGTTGAAAATTAACCGTCTCCATAAGAAGATTGAGGTATATGAAACAAGATCTACGTGCAAAAACATCTTCGTAACTTTATATGACTTAATTTATGATGATAATAATATTTATAATATTTCATCATCATCATTAATATTTCCCATTTAATTCAATCGGTTAATTACAATTAGCAGACCCGTAAGCGCGACGTATCTAATAAATGGTCAAGGGCAGGTAAGAGCATTACCGGGGAAAGTTTCGAGAGCTTTTGGTAAGGGCTTGGGGCTTACGGAGCACCGCGCTACGGCTCTATGAATATTGAACACCCACGACTCACTCTCATACTGCCAACGGTTAATCTCCTCTCTGCGGTGTTACGCACTCATTTTATAGCGACGAATTATCCGAATCCATACTCACAGAGCGATACAAAATTATAACGATTTGGTTAGTAATTGATGACAATGTAATGTAATGTAGTAATGACAATCTCGATTTGTAATTAAATATAAATCAGTCAGTTATATTCTGCGTATATGATACTTGCTACTTATATAAGCACTGAAGAAGTCCTCGAACTCAAATAAGCTCGTCAAGTTATCCAAGTTCAAAGTATGAGTATATTTCCATATAAACATAATGCTACATTAGATTAACTTTATCTCACTGTATTTTTACACTGGACGCAGATTAGAGCACAGATGGTGAGTTGTCGGAAAACTCATTTCGTCAAAACTCAAAACGACTTAGTCATATGTAAAACAAGTTTCGAGTAACCGAGGAACATACCGCTCAACCTTCTTATCAGGGTTGGCGAGAATTTAAAATTGCTCTCTTTTTGAGGTTTAAGCGCGTCGTACACAACCTCATTTCGCTCGGCTTAGAGCTCAATTAACATTCAGTTTAGGCTTTCGCTGGTACCAAGTTCCTTTTTAGAGAAAAAAGAATTTTGTTATTAGGCAGCTCTCGTCGGAGCATAATATGTAGAAATGTGTATATTACGTAGGTATTTTCAACGCTAAAATGTAAACAAAGAAATTGAACTAAAATAATATATATTTGTAGTTAATTTCCATACTAAACAAAGTCACTAATACACGATATACTTCAAACTTGAAATAAATATATTACGCAATTATAATATTTTAGATATGGTGATTTATTACAATTTACCTGCATACCGATACTAAAATGGTAAGATTTGCTAATTGATAAGATCTAAGAAATGTAGTATCTTATTATACAATTCTACATGTACCTTTATAGTGATTTCATTAGCTATTCCCAGAATACTATGAAGTAAAAAAACAGCTATGTTATTTATAATCACTTGACTATATAAGCTGTTGTCTTAAATATGTTGTATAATAAGTAAAATAATGTTCGCAGATAATTATTTATTTTGTAAGCCAGAAAAGGGAAACAAGCAAACAGCCGAATTCATGTCGAGTCGATTCGCCTTTGATCAACGGCACGTCAAATGCTTGTCAAAACATGTCAATTTATTTCCTTTCTCCTCTTGTTCCATTCGAAGTTATTGGATCGGGAAGACGTCAGCGCGACCGTACATACAACCTTCATTATATTTTCAGTTTGTCTTTTTCTTAACTTTCATGTGCTCACCGCTTTAGATGTTAACGATCTCTTTTGCGAATTCATAAATGACTCGATAAGTCTTTTTTTTATATAAAAAAGTGAATAAACTTTCTTTGTAATCCTTACAGTTGTAAAAGAAAATAGACCTTTGAGTAGACAGCCAGTTGAAATAAATTGTAAATTCTCCATATTTATCGATAAAAGTATTCCAACACAAGAAAAGGTAAAATAAAGTTTTTTTTTTAAAGGAATTAATCAAATAAACAATATTGGTTATGTAAATCTTTAGTGAAGTTTGACTAGAATACCGACAAATACACATCTTAACCGCACAAGATTTAAGCATTCTTAGCTAAAATAATTCAACGGCTTAGCAATGTTGATCCTCATTACCATAGAGAGATTTACGTAAGATGTAGCATGTAGCACGTAACGTAACATGGCGCATAAATTTCCCATACAGTCATTTTCTGCTATATATTATATGTTACAATTATCTCAGAACTGCTTTGTTATCTACACAGTGTTATCTAATTATATCTTTGCTTATTTGTATTTTAAACATCTCCAGCTACTTATCATATTTTATCACAATTATGTAGGTAATACGATGAGTTAGTGCGTTGGTATAGTTTTTTGTAAAATGAAATAATTATTGTTCTTATCTACTAGATATAATATTATCTATGTATTAATCTAGTCAAATCACATAAGTGCATATTAGCAACAAATTCTGACGCATTAACTAAAGTGAATTTCTGTAAATGTAGATTGTTAGCGTCGATGCAAGTTCAACTTATGTTTCATCGCGATGCTGCATTCACGGAATTAAATTGTCATTCTAATAAGATCTCTAGGGATGAGTCCGTTGGAGCGTTGAATATACCATTGATTTCACTTTGCAAATCAAGCTTTGTGAAAATAGTGCGAAGTGGGAATAGCGCGGCCCTCTGCGTCGAGCGGCGTTCAATATTCATGAGCTAACTTTAACTGGCGTGTCCGACTATCGGACTAGACGCTTAACGCGGTCGTTACGATAACGGCATCTGTGTTTGTCCATTACCAAGTCGCAACTAGTGTCGTAAGTGTAATAATAATTATAGAACACTTGCCACACACTACAGTCATGCATAATCTTCGCAAACCATCGCAGTGTCTGCTTTATACAAAGTAATTAAAAGTTTGAAATTTAAAACGTTATCTACGCTTCCGCTACGAGCGAGGCAGCGTGCGGTGATATTATTTTAATTGCTTAAACTGAATTGCGGTTGGAATTTTCGAGAAAGATGTAATAACGACTGATTAAAACATAAATGTAATTTCATCTTTAGGAAGGTACTTATTTGAACATGGAACCGTATATGCAACGATCTATATCAACTTATAGGAATCCACACTGGATTAATTAGATATATATGATCAGAGGACTTTCTTCCAATCAAACCTATTGATTCTGATGATTCAGTTACAGTAGCAGTAGCCTGTGATGTCAAGGTTCTGATACTCATAAGGATCATATGGTGACTTTAGACCAAAGAGACATTAGTCTCCCATGGACTGCTTCACTGTAGAAATAGATGTAATGCTGGCATTTGTCTGGGTGAAACGTATATATGTCTGCCATCTACAATAGTGTTTTAATACATTTTCAGTTTCAGCTTTATATGTTTAATTATATATCGTAATTCAACAAATAGTCACACAGCAGTAATTTAGTTAGTTCTTGGTTTTATTTCGTGTCTGCTTTTGATACGGACATGTTTATAGACGAACCACAGCTTTAATACACTTTTAAAAACTTTATAAACGCTTGTAGCAAAAATATATTTTAATTTAATATTAAGATCTTGATCAAGACTAATAATAGTTGTATCTTGTATCGTCTTACGATTGTTTTTTTTTCCTTTCTTCCTCTCACCTAGTTATGCTTACCCCGCTTTTTCACTAGGCACTAGGCACTAGGCTCTAGGCATTAGGTTTGCCCTTTATGACCATAGCTCTAGGTGTTTACATAAATAAATAAATTAATTAACTAATTAATCTTACGTTGTTGTATTATTGTACGTACGTACGTACGTACGTAGTAGTTGCAGTAGTATTGTTAGTATTGCAGAGCATTTATATGCTACGACGGCTAAGGTCGCCAAAACGAAAATATTGTTGCAAGTATGGCATATAACTAAAAAGAACCTCACGAAGCCTAATACAGTCGCCGGTGATAAGATCTCATCAGGTAATGAGACGAATTTTCTTATCAATCAAATAGATAAACGTTTGTGGCAAATAAATTCATGAGCGTTTTCAAGCATCCGCGCTAGGTCTTAGTTGTTATTGTTAGGTAACTTTTATTGCACTGCCTTATAGTTCTTTAAAAAGGTTTAAAAGATCACTTTTTATGTTATTCTCGAATTGTCACGCTTCCTTCAGTTATGATCCCAGTTGGAAAGATGTTCCCAATAGTAGAAATACATCGCCGTACAACTCAAGTAATTTATACATATTCATAGATGAAAACAATTCAATTATATTACATTACATTTCACATTGATTGAATTGGCGAAACAGCCGGAATGATATTATACGAATACATATATACAAGATCGTTTAGCGTTAAGTATCTTCACACGCAGTCTGGCCTGTTCAACTGTAATTACCGCCACCGCAGATCCACCTCAACATTGCCGCGCTAATTAACAATATATTGTGAATTTCTAGTAGAGACCACTATTCACTGTATCGTTAAGAAGTTCGTTCCTTTGTTAATAAATTGCTATTCGAAAACCTTAGTTACCTCGGTTTAATTAAAACTCAAATTATAATTAAAAAAGCTTATTTCTAATAACTCAAAAAGCTAATTTAAAATGCACCAAGTTACAAATAAGCCAAATTTTTACAGCAGATGATGTTTCTAAAAACGTGATACACTTCCATACGTCCCGTGAATATCAGTTTTATTCGTGACCTAAAAAGATTACAGAGTGTGACCTAAAACCAAGTATGCCGTCAAAGAGCTAAATCTAATTTTGTTTTGTAGGTCATCTTTTTAAGTCACAACAAAAGCTAGCTAGCATTGTGCATGACGAAAATGTCGCGTTACAACTTGAAGTGTATAATTGCACCACCATTAAATGAAATGGCACTCTATAAATCAGCTCCCTAACAGCGTTTTCATTGTGGCTTGATATTCATATCATTTTTATTACGGAATATTACATAGCTTACAAAATAAGACCACATTTTTCCATTAACGAAAAGACCGATTTATCGCGTACAATTTTTTAATATGCTTCCGTATAGACTGAAGTGTATATCGAGGTTGAACGTCAAAGTTCGATAAAAATAAATGTTTATATGTCATTTATTAGTATGAAGTTATTTGTGCACAACCAAATGCAAACAAATTTATTTTTCCGATAAATGAAATAAAATTAATTATTAATTTATTAATTATTATTTATTAAATGATTAATTATTAATTATTAATTATAAATTATTAATTTTAGTTTTTTATTTGCTTTTTTATATGTAAATTGTAAATAAAAACATTAAAATTTTTCCGATAACTTTTAAATAATAAAACAGTATAAACAGTAGGTCATATAACAAATCACATAACTTCTAATATATTAATATAAACTAAGATTGCCCGGTGATTCAAATTGGACAATTATTAATCAAATCACCGAAAAACAAATACCATTGATTTACATTGAATCTTTATTGTGTTTTCGAGTATTTTCTGACACCCGTCAATTTTTCATGGGAAAACCTTTTCACTCTAACGACTCTCACCTGCGTTCCTCTGGACGTATTGAGATGAAACGTTCTTTTGACAAACCTGATTTGTAATACAAAAACATCGATGTATGTACCATTGCGATGTGTGGAGGGAACACCCTAAAAACGTACGACACTACGTCTCAGTAATATATAGATTATTTAGTATTGTATTATTGATGAAAGATGAAAAGTATGTGTGTTCTCAATTAAATATTTAAGATATTGAACGTCTTTATTTAAATATGGACTACTCCTCATTTATTAAAACAAAAAGATTGCATGTAATTAATTATTTTCGATCAAATTTTAAAAAGTAAAAGCGGTTACTGGAAATTAACTTTAGTGGATTTATATTACTGTCGTGAAACTTAACTATTGACGCAGCTCATGAAGTGGAAGCTTTTAAGAAACACTACTTTTGACTTAGTCGACGAATATAGTCAACATTCACTAGCTTATATATCTTTATCGTTAGAACTTCAGCTAATTTCAGATGGACATTTAGAGCCTATCTGAAATTCAGTACCTTTGGAATAGCGGATGAATTTTTAAATAGGCGCAATAGTGCCGGAAATTGCCGAGCGAATAGTAATATTCATAATATTTTTATTTTTCAAAAATTATAATAATATGTAGTATCAATGTAAAAAAATATCTCATTCTCTCAAATATGAGAACACATGTATTAATAATGAATCTGACGCTTGCTTTTTCTTTCTCACGTGAAATCTAACCAATGTTACAGGTCAATCGTGTAAATTAAATGAATATGTTGCGCGGCAGACAGGAAACTATCCAATAGAAGTTCAGGATTGAGGCGCTGATGTTCAATATTCAGGGAGCGGCATAGCGGCGGTCGTCAAGTCCGTGCCCCTACCAAGAGCTCTCGACGACGCCCTCTCAACAGCAATGAAACTACTCTCACCTTGACCCCTCTTGGGCTCGCGCGCTGAATTTAAAACTTGACGCTATACTTTGTACCTAGTAGTCTTACCCTTGCAATGAAATATCAGATTTCAACTGTTTGTAACACAGGTTTATAGTTTTCCAATTAAATTTTCCTTATAAGCGATCACCGCAATGTACAAAGTAAGGTCACGTTCACGTGTGGTTCGTGTGGTTAAAGACGTGTTTTATCTGATCTGTGATCAGAGAATATAGATTGGCAGCTCAGCAGTTTGCTGCCTATAATATTCATTTTCATAAAGTGACAATATTGCAGCCCTTAAGCGCTACGCCCCTGGCGATACTTGTCAACGCCCGCTCGAAGTCCGCAAAGCGTACCATTTGAAATGACAAATTAGGAAATGACACTTTGAAATGTGAAATGGAAACGCGCTTCGGAATAATGACTTTGGGTCGCGTCTCGATTAAATTTAAACCTAATGCTGTAACGGATAGTTATCATTTATTATGGTTACCAAAAATAGACGGTTATAGGAATTCTTTTATATCCGGGCAGTGTCAACAGAGTGAAATAAATTGATTAAATTTAATTTAACGTTCATTACACCATCAGTATTCCCCGTGTCGTAGTTGACACACATATGTTTACACGCAAGCCCACTTGTACGCACGTCCGCACGCACGGCGGCACGCACAGACTAGACACGCACGCTTACGTTCATAATATAATACAAACATTCAGGCCGACGCCTAATAAACGATACTCTTATGAAAAACGATGTTCGCCAAACGAATGTTCAATAAGATATTAGTTATTAAACATTTCTCCGCTTTTCTTCACACACACTCATATATTTATTGTAGAATGCAAATATTTTATAACTCATTAACATAATTAAACACCCTGAATTAATTCATTGATTCATAATGAATTCATACTATTATATACACTAATAATAATATTCACTAATGGCAATTCCTTTCACTTTCATGTCAATGTAATGTTTTACAAATAACACAGAGATGAGAGACATATCCGGATCAGTTCATACATACCCTGTTTAGTTTTGTTAATGTACAAACACACTATAATGGAATTGAAACATTGGAAGCTCGCGCTAAAGGCAAGGCCAGAGAGTGGTGTAGCCACTAGAATAACAGCTCTTATGCATACTAAGCGTCGTTCTGCGGCTGGTAGTGCCCGATAATAGCCGAACGCGGTAAAACGTTTATTTAACGAATTGTTACGTTGATTGATACTAAGCGTATACGTGGTCTTTGTTTCGGTATCCAGCGACTAAAATCATATAGATATTTCCCATATATAATCTCTCCTTTAAACGAGCACTAATTGTATATGTACTGTACATATATGTATATATAAACGAGAATTACAATTTCAAACAATTGTTAGGGTCAAAATATTATTATGTAACAAATTAAAATTGTGTCTACTCGTAAATGTTTTTCTATCTACCTTTAATAGGTGACTCACCTGAAACATGCTCTGAGTAGTTTCTTGGTGGGTATGCCTTATGCGCGGTATCGCTTTAATATTAAATAAATTGGTACCAATATTAAATTGAAAAACATAAAATCGATGGCAATTAGCAATTCCATAACATTGTATATACACCTAAAAGCTTCGCCAGGGCATGGCTATGACAAATCCATAACATCTCATCTTATGCTTATTTAATATCTTCCATAGCGCTTTCAATTTATCATCCAAACTAGTTCAAGGAAATGATGCTCTCAGATTTACATTTTAAAAATTCGTTTCAAAATACCAAGTTTATTATAGACGTTGCAACTTAGGACGTTCAAAAAACCAATCAATTATAGTTCGTATGCATATACAAATAAAGACTACAAGGCGAATCTATGCCAAATGAAAGATAAATTCAGTTATACCTTTAGGTTTGCTCGTAAGCAGGACTATTTCGAGAACTGCATAAATTATGCGGCCGATACCGGCGGACAGTTTCATCAGTACAACCAAATGAATTTGCACTCCGCATACATACGGGGGATTACAATATCTCACGGCGTGACTTACATAGATATTACTCTATCTAACTTCGATCTTAGGTGAATTAAAAATACGATGGAATATAAAAATTGTTGCAAACCAACGTCTTCTCCGAACTAAGCTATTACGGTTTATGCCTTCAATATGTAACCCCTTCTCTCCTTTTCTTCCTCGGTTGCGAAGAACACTTTATCATAGTATGCCCATATGTACTACTACCGTTGAAACGGTTTCAGAAAATTTTTCACCTGAAAATACCGTCATGCACCAAGTCACACGTTTGTCTTTAATAGGGTAAATTATCCTAAATTCG
>DWUN01004458.1:0-10770 GCA_018249975.1 Passova gellias | reverse complement strand
ATTAAAAAAAACCGAATCAAAATCCGTTGCGTAGTTTTAAACGTTTAAGCATACATAGGGATATATGGACAGAGAAAGCGACGTTGTTTTATACTATGTAGTGATATTATGAAATTTGTGTACTGCATTTGTAAAAATAACTTGGCCATACTTTACCGTACATAATTGTGAATAATGTGTAGATATTATCATATTTTAAATTTACCTTCCAACAAAAGTATACACTATATACGGTCTCCACATGTTCTTTTCACTCCTAGGTTTTCTTGAAAATATCTCTAAATAAAAGATAACTTATCCACAAAATATCATACGTAAGTTTGCTAAGCACGTTAATTACAAAGCGTTGCGTTAAAATCGTTATACTCCGTTGGTAAAGCAGCCTCCTTAACCAGGAGTGTTCCAATTAGTTTGCTGTTATTTTTCCATTTCGTTCGACGCCGCGGAAATGGGGTCGCGGCAATCGATCATAATACGAATTTTCAAAGGATAGAAATGTTGTACGGATTCAACGGTTCGGGCGAACTTTGAACGGGGTTCGCGCCGAACTTTCTTAGTTCGTAACAAAAAAAAGTTCGCGTTAAAAATAGAAGTCGGTATTCCATTACGACTATTGGAACGGTAGTTTTTTGAACCGTTGCGGAAATTCAATTAGTGATTTGACTTGAACGAAACATTCCAAATCAATATTGATCGTTAGTCATTCGAGTCTCGAAAGTGGAAAGGGAAGGTAAATTGTAAATAGTACGAAAATTACTTTAAATACTAACTATTACCATTAGCACGTAGTATTAACTAAACCAGTTGACAGTGAGAGTTTAATTACTACAGTCGTTTAGGTCTGTGGTCGGAACTGTCACTCGCCACTGCTCTTTGCTCGTTTTCTGTGATATGGGTTGAGAAAAAAAAAGCTTAAAATGTACCATCGACAATGGCCTTATCTAAAATCATATAGTATTTGTGCCTTAAAAACTACCGCAAAATTACGTAGACAAATAGAATGAAATACATACACAGCATCTTTTTCGGATAACCTATTTGTTTTTATAATAGAGTTAGAGCAGTACATCATTATAATAACACCTATTAACTGAATTAACTCTAACAGTCCCATCCCTACAGTCCTATTAGGAGTCCATTACAAATGTCCATGGGCGGCAGTGGCCACTCGTGACTGCTGCCAGATCGTTCACTGCTCTCATAACGTAAAAAAAAACATAAATATATTATAATTAATATGTGATCTGTTTTTTGTCCTCCATATTTAAAAAAAAAACTGAAAACAATGTCACCGGTACAAAGTCTATTCGATTCACCTTAATGAATGGCAAACTCGAATGATTGATTACTTCGATGTTAATTGCCTAAACATTTGTTCGGCCATCGTGTTCAAAGAATGGCTTATAATACTTCAGTTTGTAAACTGAAAATGGTAACCAAGCTGCTACCCAGGAATTTGAGTGTTTTCCTTTAATTTACTTCACGAGTACTGAAGCAATTTCAGTAAAATACCGATTGTATTTCGAATTGGCCTTTTGTAAAAGATAAAAAGCTGCCCTTTCTAGATGTTAACTTATAAGTTAACTTCAACTTTGCTATTTAAAGTTATAAAATTTAAACAGAACGAGGATCGTGAAGAATCATCTATTTTCAATTGTTATGTATCATATAATTATGTTTGTATAGTATAATTTTATATTGTCACATAAAGATGAAAGTATAAGATATAATAAAAAGCATTTCCTCCCTCCCTTCATCGTCCTCAGAAAACGTAAATGCCCACGAACATTGATATTATACAGTCAACTTTCTGTAACACCTTAACGTGACGTATCTCGACACGCCAACGCTAGAGGACTTCCCAAATATTACAAATAAAAGTATTATTATATTATTTCATTGTCGTATTATATTTTGGATTACTTTCATTTTCATGGCACAAAAGTTTTTTAATCGCAATCGCGCGCGCTAATATGTCACGCAATGATATCGGGGGTTCGCGATAATCTTGAGTAATTACAACAACATTTATGAATAATTCACACTTTTAGATCAATGATACAGAAGACAAGCTTCGAGGGTTGTAATTAATGAAGTTTTAATAAGGGTCGTGAATAATTAGAAGTTTTATTAGAATAAGTGTATATTTGTTGTAAACTAGGTGTTACCGGCGGCTTCGCCCGCGTCGTCAAAAGAATTTATTTTGTTCACACGTCGTACCGTTATTGCGCTAGTAACGCCATCTATAGCGCTTATTTCATTTAAACGCGTTTACCAGTTTAAATGAGATATAGTTCTTCGAAAACATAGCTTATATCAATCTTCAGCCCTTCAATTACCTCCATACCATTAATAGTAAGTCCTAATAAATAATTATTATAATAGTAAAACAATAAAATTGTTTTAGGACTACTTCGCTAGATGCCATCAGATTTTAAATCAGGCATAGCTTATAGGCACTTTCTAGACAAGCGTGCTACATCCTAGATTGATAAATTACACAATGTACATTTCTAAATGCATACTTACACTAATTTTTGAGTAAAATTGCTTCTCCAGCTATTATCGATACTTGGTGGGAATCGAACCCAAAACCCTCAGTTCTGACAAGGTCACCAACCGTTCGACCGACGAGGTAGACGGACATCAAATAAACTTTTGTAACAAATAATTAATTTCCTTTCACAGTTCTGCTGAAAGAAATCACCGTCGTTGAATTATACCACTTAGAAATAATTTTCACATCGACCTGTGTTATTATGAAGGGTGTAAATAGTCACACTGGGACTACGCGCTCCAACTCAATCAGAGACGATCAATTACTTATTTGTGATCAATTCCAACAGCAACAGTCCTATTTGAAACAGATGTGGTCAAAAACTGTACTGTCTATTAGGATATATGGCTACCTGTATGTATGTATGTATGTATGTGCAACCCTTTTGTTGGTCCACTGCTGGACCGGGTCTCCTCTCATAGTGAGAGGATATCAGACCATAGTCTAGCAGGCAGGCCAAGTGTGGATTGGTAGAGTTCACACACCTCAGAAAATATTATATAGTAATCCTATTACAAAAGAGCATTTGAAGGCTGAAACTAAGTTAAAGTTAAGTTAAATTGGCATGCATCGAATCTCCAAGCTTATGGCAATTCACGCTTGAAAATGTCAATGGACATAAACAAGCGTCTAATTCATAATCGTTTCAAAAAAACAGCGACGGGAATGCCACCTTTAACTTTTTTATATCCAACGGTCGGGTGAACAATATCGTAATGGCGGGTTGACCGGGCGACGACAGTTCTTATGACACCCCTTATCTGCGGGCACACGCAACGTGCACCCTAAACGAATTGACCTACTGCGTAAGGCGAAACTACAAGCGCTTTTATCGCTGATGGGGTATGATCACCAAATGCTACGCTGTCGATTAATGCCATTTCTACAAGATGTAGGCTCGATTTTCCCAAAGTTGCTGCAGCGCTGATTGGTTACTATGTTAATTTCCAAACTTGCATTTCTAAGGCTATACATACAGATGTATTCAAGTATCTTAAAATTTGCTTTAAATTGCGCTATTTACAGCGGCGTCTATTCATTTCCATAAATTTGTTCCAGTTTATTGACATAGTATTTGTGGTAATTTCACCTATTTATATATTTTTTATCAATTGTTAGTATTTTTGCAAGCTCTAAAAACACTGTCCTTTATGTGGTGGCCAGAAAAACCGACGTAGAATTCAATTGTGCGTTTGTTGGCATATTCAAATTTATGATTAATTCATAAAACTAATTCTAAGGCATAATGTACTAATATGAAAGTTGTAAACAATACTTTAATAATACGACTACAGGTAAAAAAATAATTATTCAATATTGTCGCTTAATTCTTTTGTCGTTACTCGATGGTTGTGAGGCGCAGTCTCTACTCTGGCTTGTGTGTTTTTCCTATCTTAGGTAATAATGTGAATTGTTTATAGGGTAGGCCACGCAATGCGTGAATTCGTATCGGAGTATTTACGTGTGACACTCGCTTATTTATCGTGTGTGAATAAATATGGTCTTTTTCCAAAATTAATATCATGATTGTATAAAAAATATTTCTTTTTCAAAACATCGTAAAGATCCTTACTACACCAATGTACGCCAATGTTCAAATATTTTTATTTCAATAGTTGACGATATATGTTGGCCCTATTTTCCTGATTCCTTCAGAAAAAGTTTATTTTTCGGTTCCTGTTCGTAAATTTTTTGCGGTAGGTCCTCTTATTAGGAGGCCAGTTATCTGTCTTTTGCTGTCACGTCTTGTCTTGTTACGTTTTTTGATACATTAAGTAAAATTGTTGTATTACTTAGTTCCATTTTTGTTTATTATACGTAGATAGATTAAAAAAAAGACATTTTATACGTAGATAGACTTAAAATGACTTTATTATACTTAGATTTAAGAAGAACAATTTAAACGTAAAGCAAGTTATTCTGTCCCATAAATACAATGTGTTCAAAACGTGGTACGTATGTAGACAGAGATAAAGTTGGAGGTGGCGTCATCAAGTAAGAGGCCACTATTAAGCCATAAAAAGTATACGCTCTGCAAGGCAATGTAACGACGAGCAAAGTTTATGACACTCGTACGAGTGCACCGCCTTCATATTGAGTTATAAAAACAAATGTAATACCGTAGTCGCTGTTAAAGCGGGATCTTAGTAATACATTTTCTGTATTTGAGCACAACTATAGTTATAGTTACAACAGAAGTTATAGTTTTAGATTTTAGTCTCTTATTCCAAGGTTCTAGGGTTCAAATCCTATCGCGTACGCTCCTACAAAGTTATGAGCGTTTTAGATTAAATATCACATGCTATAAAGAATTTGGAAAATAATGGTGAAGAAACCTTAATTCTCTATATTTCTCCATAATGTTCTCCAATACAAGGCATATGAAATTTGCCTACTCGCACTTGATCCGCATATCAGAATGAAATAAGTCTTTTCATTCTGAGAGAAGGCCCCATGTTCCCGTGAAATGGTAAAAACGTTAAAAATGTATAGATTGAATTTACCAAAAAATAAATTATAATTATAAACTACTTAGGGACTAATTAGGTAATTGTAGTTCCGGTTCACTGACCTAACATAATTTTGTTAAGGGTCGACAAGCTTATAGTAACCAAATCGTAGCTAGTAGTACAGAAATTCATAATTTTCAAGTCAAATTACACTTTTCATGCCGAAGATAATAGTGAAGCGGTAACTAAACTGAATTATAAAACTAGCGATACTATTTATATTTATAAACTTGTTAAACAAGCCAAATAAAACTTAATGCGTTATAGAATTTATGCAAAATTGATAATTAATGTTATATCGAGCTAAAACATTATTACCAAGATACCAAAACGTGAACCGTAGAAATTCAAGCACATAATACAATTTACTCCGATGAACGTAAAACGAACGGGCCATAATGACAAAATATTGCGACTCCTTATCAGGTTGATTTAAACCGCTTTTACCTCAAAAGCCATTAACTTCATGAAAGGAAACTTTTGAAGGCGCACAAGTCTAGATTTTCCCAGCGATACTCGTCGCTTGTAAGGGTTGGGTTTTGAAGTTTGATTTCGGTATGCAGATAAACAAATGGGTTTTTTGTGTAACTGCTGTTTAATGCTTTCTTTACATTTACACTCGGATGGGATTTAGGGTCATTTGTAAACTAGGTAATGAAAAGTTTTATTGTATTTTAAATGCATTTAAAAGTGCAAAAATATTTTTAACACATTGTAAAGTTTTTAGTCCAACCTATTTATTTTGATTAGACAACAAATTGAAATTACATCGCACGTGTGAAGGTAAAAACCTCGATTCACCTCGTCAAATAGAGTATATAATATAAGATTCAATAAAGGAAGAAATTTATCGATCACTTACTTTAAGATTGAACAATCTGAATCAAGCGCATTGTTATAAAATAACAGACGGTTAATTGCAGTTATGCATTATGATGTTTTAGATTATTGGGAGAGCTAATGCTTATAAGTACATAGTAATTTTATTATGGCTTCGTGTTTAGAAACTGGAACATTAATTTATAAAGCAGTAGCAAAATAAATGTTTAAATGTTTTAAAAACGATAAATAACAATGTCGTACCCACAGTCTATCAAAACACTTTCAAAGTAACATCATAAATTATTTGGCCAAGTCTAAATATACTTGGTAGCATACATTTTTATTTATCGCATTGAGCATGTCACTCAATGTCTTTGAAACAATGAAAATGTACAATAATATAACTGAAAATTAAACAAACGATTTAATAGCCAATTTCAGTAGACTTGTATACATCGGACAAACATGTCACTGTTACAAATCCGGTAATGTAAACGGAAGCAAAAAATGTTACAGTTACGAAAATGTACCTCGAAAATCGTTCGTCGACGATCGTTACAAAAAATTGTAATAATGGAACGCGCAATATCATTCGCCATCCGGCTGATGTAGGCGGTTTAAAAACTGCAAACAAAACAAATAGGCAAGTGAACGTGTGGATAAATGCTGACAGAAAAAAAAACCATTAAAAGAGGACCTTTAATTAAATTTAAAGTAAACAGAGACAGCCACCACGTAAATTATGAGCGAGGGGTGTATGCCAACGACCAGCCGACAAATTATATTGGGAACAAGTAAAAGGGTAATGAAGCGAAAAATCACCTCGTTGTTATTTCGTATACTTGCACTGCATTTGTCGGCTAGTATGATAATTGTGATAAAGTTTAGAAAACAATAGTGTCGGTAATCAAAAGGTTCATGTCTACTCAATGTCGATATTTAAAGGTACATTGTCGTTTATCTATAACTTAAACCTCGCCAGCTTCTTATTGTTTCTAATCGTATTTAAGTGCTATAAGCTTCTTAACAAATATGTAAGATTTATTGAAGAACGACTGAATAGATTAAGACTAGTTAATTAAGCTCCCAAAGACGTATCATTGTCAGTTTCGCAAATATCATTTAGACTATACGTAACGTTTCATTTCTCTTAATTGTTAGTTGTAAATTCATCGTTCCACTATGACTATTAGCATTACGAATTTACAAATAAAAGATTGCAACATATATCATAAATACTATTGAAACGTTTTTAAACATTTAGCGAAATTTCGAAAACTTCGATGGGAGCCGTTGTAACATTTAATTCGGTCGACTCGATAAACAACGATCCGTTCATTGAACGGTTATCTCCTATTTTGGAACGCTATCAGGTTGGTTATTCATTGCCTGAAATTGAAGGAGTGTATCCAATAAAGTAATTGAAAACTGTAAGTAGAACAGAGTGCATTAATGTAATTGCTCTGTAAGCTATTGTAAGACAATGTACCACGCGGTCTTCAACGATTGTTGATTAATTTTATTGTTGCTATACAAATACCTGATAACTATTTCCTAGATGGCATGATTCTGAAAATGAATACATATATATATATAGTTTTCAGAGTACCTTTATATAAGGTATTTTGTTGCAGAAAAGAAAACAGCTGCGGAAACCCTAGTAGGAGATTTTAATATCAATATTACAGTATTTATACCTGATAATTAAACGGTTTTAGACAATTTTAGCTTTCCTTGTATCAAACCAACGTTCAAAATAGTTTTGATAACAGCATGCGATCCAGTAAAACGTCAGAACTGTTTCACGTTAATAGATATTCAAATTAGGCTCATTATTTTGCAGAAATCACGATAGCGAATAGTTTTAAAGTGGGCTATAACCATTTTTATTTCCCCCATCCATATATTGCTGGGAAAGTCAACAGGAAAGCCAGTAAAAATTGAAAGCATATGCAATAGGTACAGAAACAAATTGTAAAATATAATATGTTGGTTGTTAAATATAGGGTCATTATTGCATTAAACATCGTGGTTTATTCGGATTTTAATCTTTTAGGTTGATCGTTATTAAGGCGTAAGACCTCAAGAGCAGGAAATGCAGGTACGATTGACATCGACAAAATTTTGTGTTAAATCAGAATCACCGGCATACGAATTTGTTTCTTTTAAAATATAAATACAATAAAACAATGAATTGGAACTTTTGACAGGCTTAGGCATCCAGGCATAACCTGTACTAATCTGTTTAACTCCTGCTACATCTGTTGACCAACAACCCCTGAGGCATATTCTAGCCACAATATAATATTTAAACGACATAATTTGGCTGTATGATGATTCGATTGCGCCATTGGCAGCTTATTCATTACGCACCGTAATAAAGTTCGGAGCAGATGCGTTTACACGGCTGAGTACGCTCCAATTAATTGGGGACATTTTTTTAAGCTAATTGAAGAATGATGTTTTTTAATTTAATTTATTTTTTATATCTTACTTCATAATTTTGCTATACACTTAAAGTACGTTGTTATCTTTGCGACTGATGTGCGTTGATATTTTTACTGTTTCAAAAAATGCATTACAATAAATTGTAATATAATGGGAAATGTAATGTCATAAATGCATGCAAAAATATAAGCGAGTTTTATAACAATGTTAAAGTAGTCCTAAACAATTTTTTGCACGTGTTATTCCTTGGAATACTAGCAATAAAATATGCAGTTCACTCTACACGCCATAAACCTTTGTTTAAGCAAATCAAAATATCGTTAAAGCTTTTACCGTATCTTTCTTTCGTTTCTCACGACAACTTTAAGGGTTGGTTTAGAACATTAAATTATGTTGCAGTACTGGTAAACAATTCTGGGATATTAAAAGTGGTTACCACATTATTTAAAGTGGTGAAAACAATGAAAACTACTAACGGGTAACCATGGTGACAAGTATAGGTTTTTGGTTATTAAATAAGGATGAGTATAAAGTAATTCGTCTACATTTTAGACGAAAGTGAATAGCTATCCAAAGTTTCTAAATTATCATAATTTGACTTCAAATTTGATTTGATCACCATTTGACTACAATTTGACGGTAAATTTCAAATTTTATAGATTTCTTTTGAATTCACTAAAAACAGTTTAATTATTTAAATTTCAAGCATTCTGTATGCTTTTTAAAATATTAATATGTCATTTTTTAAGTCTTTAATATCAATTACAACTTATTAAACCTACTACTGTCTGAAGCTTAGCTTTACTATGTCACTCCGATTCAATGTGGACAGAAACACGTTATAAGTATTACCAAAAGTCAAAGGATATTTAAACGGTCCGGACGACCTCTGACAGTATTAAAGTACTGTAATATAATAACAAAGTAAAGAACTGCTCTAAAAATGTTTGTTTAGCAACTATCTTACATTTACAGGTCCACAATTATGTCAGAACTGTTTGTTTATTTAATCTTTTTTATTTTTATTTTGGCCTCCCCATGTTGGCGGCGCTCCACGCAACTCTGAGTCTTCTGAATCAAGCGGTATTTCGTTATCTTCCCCAATTCATCGAACCTCTTACATGTTATGTGTTTAAGCATCGAAATTATCTCTTCAAACATGGTAGCCCTTACAACACCGAATGCATCAGCTACCTACCTAACATTTCAATTTATTTAAGTGTCCCTTTAACCTAGTGCATTGCGAGGGATACTATTTATGTTCGCTGTACAGCTGGCGTGACGTATACGTGACGGCTATCAACGGTCACTTAGCATATCGCAATTGCTTTTTGCGGGTAAGCGACAATGTGTACGCCGCCTAAGTGCCTCACCATTCATGAACAATCTAACGACCATCGTTTCTTATAGAATGTATGTATTTATGTTGCAATGGTTTAAAATGCATCGAATTTATAAACAATCAATAACTAAATTTTATTATAAAATAAGATTTCCAAAAATTTCCCTTACTATTGTCATTGTTTTATTGTAATAATTCCTCATTAATTTAAATTGTATGTTGTTGTTGTGTTATTTTCATAATTTCTTGATTTAAATGACACAAAGTTTAATTATTTAATATATCAATATTCTCCTTTTTACAATTTTCAACAAACTAGAAGAAATTTACTAAACAAAACGCACTTGACGCTTTTAAGAGATTATATACTTACTCATCATTCTCACTTGAACAGGTTACGACACAGCTGACCTATTAGCCTAGTCAGATAATAATATAAGCTGTAAGAATTTAGCGATTATCTGAAGTACCTACTTAATAGCCTTATTCTATTGTGTCAATCTTACGAGAAATACGAACATTTTATTATATGATAAATCAATTGGTGAGCTTAGTTTGACAAGTATGACTTATATGTATATTTATATAAATAAAATGGCTATAGCTTAAAGAAATCTGTGATTTTCACTTATACTTAATTTAACCACCAATTTCTCATCAACGTTGAGTAGTAGAGAACTTCGGTGTTAAGTCCGATATTTGCTTAAGCTTTAACTGTTACAATAAAGTGTTAATAAATAGACAAAAAATTCTTTACTAGTAACAATGTGTTAAAGTTTCTTTAATTACATTTTTATGTTTTATTCTAGTTTTCATTTAACAGCCAGCTTTATTTCGCTTTCGTGACTTCTAGCTTGGCTTGTTACCTGGCAATGCCGTTTAAAATATTTTCGGTATTCTTGCGAAATATTATTTGATAGAATCTAGGAGTTCCGTGAACAACTCACACGGTATCAGGAAATATTTGTTTCTTTGGGATTCCGTAGCGACACATTGTAATAAAATTGACAAAAGGTTTCCTGGTTTCTTTTGTTTTATCCTTCGTGAACTTCTAGCAGGAATTGATATATGATATTTGTTTTATTGTACAA
>DWUN01004457.1:0-10770 GCA_018249975.1 Passova gellias | reverse complement strand
CAATTGCTTCACGGCAGAAATAGGTGTGGCGGTGGTACTTCCCCGGGCGAACCGTATACAGGTTCTACCACTCTTTACATTTACAGCTCTACTAGTTTTAGCAATATACCACAGATAATACAAATTGCTTTACACAATATTTTGCATCGACCGTAACGAACTTTTAATGGGTAATCGATAATCACGAAAATTTTAGGAACTTGTTATAATTTAATATAACCAGTTCCTAAAATTATCACTACTAAGTATCAAAAATAATAAGTTAATTAGAGTATACGTACATAATAATCTAGTTACGATATTATTGGGAGAAAAACATCCGAGTAACTTGTGTGAATCGATTAATAAAATCCATCGATTGTGTGAATATTTAGCACTTTACCGGGGTTAGATACGCGTTTCTCATCTATGTACCGGAGATACGTGCTGTGACCAATGGCAATTGGCAACGCTTGCCTCAGTTTTCATTTAGTTGATGCAGTGGATAGTATGCGCAGGAGCAAGATCTCTATCTTGTTCTGTAATACTCTTATTACAATGTGTCAATAAAAATATTTATGCCGTACCGCATAACAGGTTCTATATGGTACTGAGAGTACATAATTAATATATCTCCTAAGCTATTCTTATCATAATTGACGTAACGGGGACTTTTGAATTTGTATGAGGCGTGACGGTGACCAACTCTCAAAACTAACACTGGTAAGTTGCGAGCTTAAAGATAGAAATAATTTTATTTCCTACATTTTATAATGTACTTTGGTAACTTATAACTATTAATTCATCAAAAGAATCAGCAGCTATAGACGAAACCTGAGGCCAATCGGGTAAGAAGTGCCGAATTAAGGTACCAGTGACTTATTAGTACACTACAGCAGTAACAAATTTTTTATTTTACTTATCATAAGCTGTTATGAAGGTGCCCCTATTATTCCCGCGTAGTCTTAAATAATTGTCTTAGTTTCTTTGCATATGTTTTTGGTAGCTGCGATTAATGACCGCGTATAAAATACTGACGAGGCATCGGTTGACTATTAAGGGTGTAGGATAGTGGAAATTATGTACTTATCGCGATCAATTTTGTCAGTTCCTATATTCTACAATCAATTGAGTGATAAAAAGTAGTAACGCTGTCAAATAAAAAATGTGTTCATTAAAAAAGCTATTTTGTTTGCATATTTTATCGACAATAAATAAGACGATTCTAACTATTAAATATGTTGCGCATATTTTGTGTGTATTATGTATGATTGTTTTTTTTTAAACCCCGCAGACCGTTTTGATTACATTAAAACAGATCACACGTATGAGTTAAACACCGGTAAAAAACACTTGACACCTAACACCTTTAAGCCACCACCTTCGAACTTCTTTACAGGATACACCTAGTTAATAAATTGTCGTGGAAATCACACATGGAATGCGTTTAAATTAAATTCAACACATTTGTTTTGCTTCCTGCAATTGATCTAAAACAATGAAACATGTGCTCTGAGCGTGCGTATTAGTCGTTGCGAGCTAAGGCAATGGAAATATAGAGGTGTACAAAGTCCAAAAAGTACATTTGGTGAATAAGTCGACTGCCAACTGATACGTGAAAACTTTATCTAATGGCTTAGAAAACAGTCATTCTTCCCGCATTATTTATATGACACAGCTGTAGGTAATGGTAAAAATTGATAACGCTAGATATGATACGGTAGACACATAATATCTATTATACCTACGTAAATCGGGTATCTTTGAATGTTTAGCACGATATTTATGCGGGTACTTTTTGGAGCTTAGGACTATGGCTATGACCAAAAAGATATTTCTCATTTGGTGCACTGGTACGTCCATCGAAAAGTAATAAAGATCTATTTTTGTACTCTGTCAAAGTTACATTTCCTCTTCGGTAACTTTGAAACATAGAACTGGTAATAGAAATCTGGTTGTAGGTACTCGTATTTAAATTTTTGTAATGCTTCGAATTTTTTTATCTATTCATAGTGCTATTGTCATTGTTACCTCAAGTAGTAAAAGTTATCCAGACTGCGTGTGAAGATTGCCGAAAGCTTATTGCGATATCTATTTTTCTCGATCTGCCTTGTGCGGAAACTATTCGCCGATATCACTTTGTACTAAGCCGATGATGTAAGGAAACAATAATTGTTGCTATTAACCATTATAATAATTTTATCATCTGAACCCAATGGTTTTCTAAATTTAGAGAATTAAATATGGTACAAATATACTATATTTGCTACGATACATAAAAAAAATGTATTGTTTTGTGCTACCAATTAAAATGAATTTCATTTTTAATTGGTATTTACAATTGGGAATCAATAGACAATCGCGAAAAAATGGGCAATATGAATTGTATTTTATTGATTTTATTTAAACAAATAACTTTTATGTAATTGTTTTCTTCACTATTTTAATCTTTTTTCAGATTTCTCGTTCACGTAAGCGCTTGAAATGGATACATCTGATACTATTATAGAAACAATTAACGGAAGAGTTAAAACTGTGCGTTTTAACAAATTACGCAGAAAAAATGCCATTGATATACATATGTTCGCTCGAGTTACCCGAATCCTTAACGAAGCCGCCACCGATGACGTGATTTTCATGGTAGTGCTGACAGGCACGGGAGACTTCTACAGCAGCGGTAATGATCTAACAGCCAGCTTAGAGTATACCGATGATATGGGGTTTCTACAAGTTTTAGATGATTTCATAAAAGCGTTCATATTGTTTCCTAAATTACTGGTTGCTATTGTCAATGGCCCGGCAGTGGGAGTGGCAACTACTACATTACCTTTATGTGACCTAGTTTTCGCCTCGGACAAAGTGAGTGATAACTAAATTTGCTAACTTCTTTGGCTTTCTCCGAACTTATTCGGTCGCCTTGTTCACCTGTAATTCGCTTACAGTTGCTGAAGAAAGTTTGCTAATTCGATTGTTTCGGTATGCCTACTATAACATAAACCGCTGGCCTCGTTAACAACTGATGATACAGATTTGATTTTGAAGATATATAGCGTTTTGTTGCAGGCCTATTTTTATACACCATTTAGCAAGCTGGGCATCATCGCAGAAGGAACATCTACAGTAACATTTCCGAAATTGATTGGACTCAGAAAGGTATTTCCGTACGTCTATTATTTTTATTTATAACGTAAAAAAGATTATAACATGCTTTATTGAAACCAACGGCGCCCAAGGCAGAACTGACGTTATATAGTTAAACATTATATTTAGTTTTATTTCTAGGCAACAGAATTATTACTGCTGAATTACAAGATGCCTGCAAGAGAAGCACTAGACCGTGGATTAATCAATTACATTTACAAACCTGAAGAGCTGGAAGAGAAAGCGTGGAACGTAATAAACGAGATATTGAAATTACCTGAGGAAACCTTCCTCATAACTAAAAGACTGTTTCGTAGGACGCTCCTGGATGAATTATTAAAAGCGAATGAAATTGAAATGGCGGAATTAACTAAGATTAAAGCCCGAGTGAACAGTAAATTATAAGTAAGCGTCTCTAAATACAAAATTACGTTCACATTACGTCGTTTTCACGATTTTGTATTCTTGTTTACATGTGAATTATAATTATTATGTACTTCAAATGTTTTTTTGTTAATAAACTACATTAAAATGTACCGTACAAAACAGTTTATTATATACCTCGAAGTAATATTGATTGTATGCTTGATATGCTGGTATAATTTTATTTTTTATTGTTTTGTAACGAAGGGCGAAATTAATGTCACATGGCATTTTCTACCAATTACCTTAGTTGCTTTTCCATTCGAAATCTTTGATACACTAATACTATGGTTGATTACAACGCGCAGCAAGAATTTTGGCGCTAGCGTATGGATGATCAATTTTTAATTGATTTTATTAGACAAAGATTGCTTGTGTATTAAATGTATTACGATTTTAAATTAAATTAAATATTTTCTAAAACATCTATTGCAAATAACTATTATAAGAACATCAATAAGGCAATTAAATTGCTTTTACTCGAAGTAATTATAAGCGGCAAATGTTGAAGATTAGATTGACAAAGTTACGAAAGAGCATTTTTCGTCCCTATTTTTTATTGAATCCTGAATTTTTTTTATTTTGACATGCATCGTATTAGTAATTAAACCATAAATACGTATAACACAATGTAATATATCTTGGCCGACCTGATTGATCTATAATATTGTACGGAAGAACAAACATTGAAAGCAGCTTAAACATTACGTAGCAATGATTTCTAGGCGCTCCAGCTTATCCTCCATATCTGATCTTTTTCGGCCGAATAATCCAAGGCGACTTCGATCCAGAGATTTGAGCAGCACCAGATTGAGCGAATTAAAGAAAGAAATACAAACCGATGTACATCTTTTACCTTTGAGTGAGTAAAGATCGAATATATTGAATAATAACTTTAGGTAAGAGAAATTATTTTACAAGTAATATAGAATATAGCGGGCACATTTCGAAAATGGTTTCTACGCTGCAATTATTTAGCCATCTGAAAACACTGTACCTGTACCTGTACCTAAAATGCACCCAAAGCTGGGCTGATTTACTTATAAAGGCGTTGCAGTGTTTTCAGATGGCTAAATAATTGCAGCGTAGATACATCTTTATGTACATTTGTCCTAATCTTTCATCTAATGCATAAATCAATAATTAAAATTATTAGAAATCAAGTTTTAAAAAAAGCTATTTTTTTATGAAGATTTTTGTGTTTTGTCAATTAAGCAGTATGTGATTGTGTTCAGGAAATAGTCCTTAAACCTTGTCGAATGCGAGTTGAAAACTTCAAACATACCATTGATTCACTGAATGGTCTTGACCAACAGAGGGTAATAGTTAAAAGTCGATAATAATTTATGTTAAATTCATATTTAGAGCAAGAAATTAATAAAGGTTATTATCGCTTATTAGGAGATCTGTATGATCTGCTCGGCACCGACCCGGTGCGGGGGTTGACAAGTGCGAGAGCGAGCGACCTGTTAGATTATTATGGTCCAAACACGCTCACGCCCGCCACACAATTCGGATGGCCGATAATGCTCGTCAAGTCTTTGTGTACAGGTAATGTTACTGTTCCTAAAATAATTGTCGTATATTTGCGTTAATGTTGGTAAAATATTTAGTTAGCATATAGTTGCAACGTGATATTATACATTTTTACAAATTGATTATATCGTAAACTTACAGGTTTCTCGATACTAATATGGCTGGGTGCTACATTATGTTTACTCGCATACGTGATAGAATTTTCAACGAAAGTTAATCCGAGCAAAGACAATTTATATCTTGGGTGTGTCCTTATTGGCGTCGATGTATTATGCGGTGTCTTTAGTTTCTTCCAGAATTACAAAAGCTCTAAGGTAAACAACAAAATACCTGTACTAAAAACTGAATGCATCATACTTTATTGTATTAGATACGTGTACCTACATCGTTTTTAATAATTTGGTATTTACCAAAATATGGGGTTTCTAAAGGAATCGCGAACTCTTGGATTGATTATTTCAATATTTGAAACCTTTTCATCGGACCGCTCTCTCGGATGCATGGAATCAAGCGGTTGTATGCATATCTTTGACAGATAATGAAATCGTTCAACAACATGATACCGGTATACGCAAATTGCATTCGCGATGGGGAGCTGAACTCCACGACGCCGGTGCGGGTGCTGGTGAAGGGAGACATCGTTCAAGTGAATGCGGGCGACGTGGTACCCGCCGACATGCGCATTATAGACAGTAAAGGATTTAAGTTACGTGTACTTCCGTAACTCGTTTTCGCCTAAACATTTTGTTCTCTGGCAGAGCCGGTTTTAGGGGGCGGCGAGCAGGACACCCGCCTGGGACCTCGCGCAACAACCACCCGACTAGAAAAAAGCTTATATTGAAAACTTTCCTTATCATATTATCTAAAACAATAAAATAAGTTTGATATATAAAGTAATATTAAAAATATCAAAATTAAAGTCACTATGTTGACTATTATGATTGGTGAAATCTGTTAAAGCTATCAACTAAACTATGTTTGTCATACTTTGAACGATTCAGCCGAAAATATATTAGATTTTTCACATTTCTTATCCATTATCAGAAATACCTACTTTCACTTCACATACTTTATGCAATAGACACGAGTCTCGCCAATATTGCCTCTCGGTTCCTCACAATGGTTAAGGCCGCCGCTAGGCTGGACTGGTAAATAACTTGAACGTGTGGTAATCGTGTAGGTGGACAATTCATCGTTGACTGGAGAAAGTGTTGCTGTATCCCGAGGGAACGGCGAAGGCACGAGTAATATTTTAGAGTCTCCAAACGTCGCTTTTTTTTCTGCTCTATGCGTGGAGGGGTGGGCGAAAGGTAAAAATAATTTTTTTTCCACACAATTTGATTGATTAGGAATACTTATGCCCATTCGCACTATTATTAGTGACATATAATTCTGTAAATTACATACGTATGTAGAAGAAAAGACTAAGAAAAGACCCATTTCAGACGGTGGAATTGCATAGGGATTGATAAGTGACGTCATCATCAATGCTAAAATAGTCAATAAAAGCATTAAACGCCTGCGATTAGATATACTCAGATATATCACGCCCACGTAGCGTGCATACGTATCTATTTCACTACTGATTATGCCCTGTCATTATTTGTAGGCATTGTTATATGCTGTGGTGACTTAACTGCGATGGGTCGCGTGGCCGGGCTCGTGGCTCGACTACAGCCCGCGCCGTCACCTTTAGCGCGCGAAATACGCCGCTTCATGCAGTGCATGTCGGCGTGGGCGCTCACGCTCGGCATATTCATAGCGATCGCATCACTTATCCTCGGATACCCGTTCATGCAAACCACAATTTTCGTTATTGGTATCATTGTCGCGAATATACCAGAAGGTTTGTATATATATAGTACATAATCTCCTTTTGCCACTTCCTACGCGTGATATAATGTTATTAGGTACTATTGGTAATATTTGTACGACTCCTGCCTATACTTACTTTAACGTTTCGGTTGAATTGTACACCGTGCCCATTTTTCTTTCACACAAGTTCCATATAGTGAGGTTGTCTGGAGGGGCTCGCTCTTCTAGCGATAAGTCCGCCTGTTGTTCATGCATTGTTCTCGTATCTGTACCAATATTTGTAATCATGTTTATGTGGTGTGGAATACGGAGTTATTGTATTGTATATACCTTTAATTTTTCCTTTTCTTCGAAGACCTATGACCCCTATGACCCACTTGTGCTATTTGAACGAATACAATTTCATTTTGAAAACTATATACAAGCAATGATTCTAATACAGGACTACAGCCGACTGTGACGGCTTCTCTCACGCTGACAGCGAAACGCATGGTGAACAAAAATTGCCTCGTAAAAAATTTAGAGGCAGTCGAAGCTTTGGGCGCTTGTACAACGATTTGTTCAGACAAAACGGGAACTCTGACTGAAAACAAAATGTGTCTGCGGCATATTTGGATTTGGGACACGACGCGCTCTGTTTTAGATCCGGAGTTTGAAAGTAGGTATTTGTAAACGTTAGTTGCATCATCATGTTTGAATACATATGTGTGTGTATGTGTATATATATATGTATATGCGAATTGGTTGGTACATTGGTTAATTTTAGTGCTCCAATAACGTTACTACTTTGGCAATAAAAAAGTTATGTTACTTTATTCAACAAAATAAGCTTTCATGAAGCACACTGCTTACAACACTGCACACATGCTATTTATATATTATGTATATATAACAAAACCAATCTCAGATTGAGCCGTCCACCCCTTTTACTTTCCAACCCCCGGTCTTAACCCTCCGAAGTCTTCGCAAGAGAGCGATGATTGTCACCCTCAAGGCCTTCACTCAAATACGACGACTGAAATAGCCTTAACTAACGTGACCCATATTTTCCAGGTTTTATGCAAGACAATGGTGGTAAATATTTGTTAAATCTTTAAAGTACCTATTCAATTATTTATATATTTTGCGAGTGTTGATGGATGTAGGCGCCGAGGGAGACCTAGACTGTCATATTTCGAACAAATAGGTCGGATATTGGTTGACGGAGGAGTCAGTAGTCTCCGAAAAATGAACATGAAGAGAGTGATGAATATAGACGAAGCGCGTCAGGTTTGCAAGGACAGAGTTATTTGACACTCGGTGCTTTCTGCCTATCCCGTTAGGGACCTGGCGTGATATCATGTATGAATGTATTCAGTTAGTTATTTACTAATTAAAACGATAATTCGACCGTTGTAAACATGTAACTTACCATTGTCTTTATAGCGTTTACGTCGTTGAATATTTGCGGAGCTCTTTGCAGCACAGCCGCTGTTACTAGTCATGGTATCAGAGGAGATGCATCGGAGCAAGCTATATTAAAGTTTTTATTTAAGTACAGCGATCCAGAATCTATACGACAACGGTTTCCTAAAGTCGCAGAAATTCCATTTAACTCGGTTAATAAGTATCAAGTGAGTAAGTCTTATACAAAAACATGATCTTGAAAATTTCACCTTAAGCGTTAAAAATATATAAGTTGTATAAATATACGATTTGTTATATACTTAATTAGTAATGTAAACTTTACGTGGTGTTAATTAAAGACTCAACACGAAGCTATTATACCTAATCTATTAATACAACAATAATATTTAGTTTCATAAAATGTATTTATAGGTGAGCATACATTTTGACACGAAGTTCTCGAGATATTTAATAGTAATGAAAGGTGCACCGGAATGGATATTTAACCGCTGCGCTACTGTAGCGTGCGCGAGACAAGACATTATAATGACCAGTGATGTTAAAAATACTGCCAATAAAATAACAGAAGAATTAGCTAACACAGGTAGTAATATTAACCTAACTGGTAGACACAGAGAATGCATATCGATCTAAACAAATAATTGCATATTTAGTAGTTATTTTATTTACATAAAATCGATAAGCTCCATAATTTAAGAATCATAATATAAAAGTGTAAATTACAATACAATACAAATTGTTTTTATTACTTATACACCATAAAAATGTAATATTAATACAAGTACGCTTACAATCATTTTAGGAGAAAGAATATTGGCCCTTGCAGATTTTACTCTTGATCCAAAACAATATCCTCCTCATTTTGAATTCGATGTTGAGCAAATAAATTTTCCATTAGACAAATTACGACTCTTAGGTATCATAGGACTGATGGATCCGCCAAGAGAGGAGGTATGAGAGACGCACCTCCTACTTATGTGTACTAAACATATGGAAAGTGATTTTCGAGCTTTCGATTGCATATTATATCGTGTACAGGTTCGCCTGGCAATCGAACGCGTGCGAGAAGCCGGCGTACGAGTAATGATGGTCACGGGCGATCACCCGGGCACGGCGCGCGCCGTCGCGGCAGACGTCGGGATTGCCACCTCGCCCACGTGCCGCGTCGTTACAGGCACTGAACTCAGAAAAATGACATCTGATATATTACAATTTACTCTTGACAAACATTATGAAATAGGTAAAGTAGAAAAAACACTATCCATTATTTGTTAAATTATACGCCGTAACAAATTTCAGAAATAGTAACTATCAGAATTATTATTATTACTTAATAATTAGAATACAACTAACATACACTTAAGTGAGATATTTAAAATCAACGCAATGCACGTGAAGTTCTTAGCACATTTCGAAGCACACCCGGACTTGAAGACACAAGAATTTCTTATACTCGTACATACAAATACGAACTTGCATAGATAATTTTATTTCCAGCCACACAATAAATGTTCATACTGATCACACAAATACTTGTCCAGGGCACGAATCGAACCCACAACTTCCGGTTCCTCAGTCACATTTAGGTACTGGCCACCAAACTAACGGGCTCGTCAAAACCGTGCCTGTTATTTGCTATCGGGTGTACTGCACGATACTTTGTATTGTATGGCTACTTTATGTGTAGTGTTTGCTCGAACATCCCCAACACAAAAGCTTCAGATAGTTGAGGCCTGTCAAAGAAACCGGAACGTAGTAGCCGTAACAGGAGACGGCGTAAACGACGCACCGGCACTCAAACAAGCAGACATTGGTATTTCTATGGGAATCACTGGATCACAAGTACGTGCAGCTATTACAACAGACAACGCTGTGAACCTAAATTATGAGCCGACTTCTTTATCCCTAGTAATATTATAAATGTGAATGTAAGTCTGGTTGTTACGCTTTCACGCGTAAACTACTTAACCGATCATCATGAATCTTTGTACGCATTTTCTTAGAGGTATTCGAAGTAACATATATATACTTTTAAGAAAAAAAAAATTACCAAGGATAAAAAAAATTGTAAATTTTTTCAAAGTATCCGAAAAAATTAAAATGCTGCCCAAGTCACTATTCCACGAAGACGAAGTCGCGGGCAAAGGCTAGTATGTAATAATCTCTATTATCTCACAGGTGTCTAAACAAACAGCCGATATTATTTTGATGGATGATAATTTTGCAACCATTGTAACCGGAATAGAGGAGGGTCGAAAAATTTTTGACAATCTAAAAAAGTCTGTTTGTTACATTTTGATATCTAACGTCCCAGAAGTCCTCCCTGTATTTATGTTCATTCTATTCTCAATACCCTTACCACTGGGTAAGAAGTACATTATCGTATATACTACTTTTTTTTTTTTTTACCTTATGAGAGTAGTGAACGAGCAAGCAGCAGTCACGGGTGGCCACTGCCGCCCATGGACA
>DWUN01004456.1:0-10773 GCA_018249975.1 Passova gellias | reverse complement strand
CGCGACGGTGACCATACCATCAGATGGCCCGTTTTCCTCTTTGCTAGGTTAATTAAATAAAAAAGAAATCGTTATATTCCATAGCCAAATAAAATCAGTATTCCGCGCGGGTGAACCATGAACAGCTAGTCTACAAAGCATTAATCTTTGTCGTGTTCCCGAAGTCTGAACAGCGTTGGCGCGCTGCCCGCCAGTCACCGTCATTGCTCGGATTCTTATTAATTCTATCCGTGCATTATACATTTCGCCTACATTATGACGTAGGGTTAATTGTAAGTGATCCGAGTGTCTCATAATTTACTGTAACGTTCTCGTTAACGACCGCGCAATCTGTTCCATTTCATTTTCGACTTCAATTTGGAATACGAAAAGCATATTGTTTTCGTAACGTAATAATCTATCTATATCTATCTATACATATAATAAAACTGAAGAACAGTTCAATTATTTACATTGAATAGAAACTAAAAAATACTCCTAGGGCTCTTCATACAAGTGACACAAGCCAAAAATAATAATTTTGAAATTTTTGTCTGTCTGTTGTCCGGCTTTCGAGAAAAAAGTACTGGATGGATTTTGATTATGCTTTTTGTTTATTATATAGCTATTAGTCCTCGGCAACATATGGGCTATAATTTATTTTTAGATACTCCAAATTCGGTCCAAAGTAACTATTACACGCGGACGAAGTAGCGGGCAAAAGCTTGTATTATCTATATACGTAGGTAAAAGCAAAACTGTTCACTATGTTTTTCTTGCCTGTTTGTCGACAGATTTTCCTTTATTTCGTTTGGTAACTATTATGGACGTGATTGTGTCATCAACAAAAAAAATATGTAAAATTAGGATAATTATTTTTATCAAATTCAAATGTTGCACTGTACTTATAAAAATTACCAAGAAATATCGACTACATTCGACCAATGGACCACGGGATATCATAAACTGTTTATTGTTTTAAATCTTTCAGACGGACAACCTTACAATCACGCCAGGTTCCTAACGGGGTAGGTAAAAAAGCGAACTGTCTCAATATTAGAGATTCCTTACTCCCTCCATATCTGACGTCAGAAGAAATAACGTAAGTGTTAAGTGGTTTCGCATGAAGTATTGCTTACTAGCGTAGATACTATACTAACAACTTACTATAGGCGTTTAAGGTGTAAAACCATTATGCGCAGGGCCCGGATACAACAGGGCGGTGGTGTATAAATTCAAGATGCGAGCACAATTGTGCGTTTTTCAGTAACTTTTGTTCCTTAAAAGAAAGACTGGCGCTTGCAGGCAGGTGGGCGGGGATTTATTATCTCTCGCTGCGAACGCCGTTGAAGCTCGGCTATAGAGCATTCCTGGAAGGGAGTTTCGCCTGATTTTTTTTCTATATTACACATATAGAAAACAGGTTTGTAAGGACAGAGATATATGGCAGGCGGTGTTTTCTGTCTACCCCGTTAGGGATTTGGGATGATGGTATAATAATAATAATATGTAATAATATTTTAGCTACGTTTTGGATGTTGTTATATAATCGAAAAATCCTTGAAGATATGTTTCGTTACCGATGAAGCTTGGACCTGGTTGCATTACTCTACCAAAACGCGTGTCGCGGACGTGTGCGAAAGCGTTCTCGTGACCCGGCCTCCAGGCGCTGAGGAGACACACCGTCAGGTTTTAGTGGGTAGTTTGGTCGTATTCGGCCAAGAGCCCCACAGACCCCCGGCTTCCCCGGCCGAGACATGCGTAAACTGCATTTCCTGACGAAAAAAAAAAAAAAAAATTGACCAGTATGTGTTTTCAGATGAACATTATGAAAATTATTCAAATTATGAATAGTAATTTAGGGGTTGTGGATGAACAATCTACTGTTCTAAGAATCTATACGAACAATCTACTTTTCATAATTTGAATATTAGAATATAGTGGTAATGTTTTATTAGGGCATGCGGCTAACCTCTGAACATCAATATTTTCTAGGGTTATACTTTTCAGAGCGCTATTTTGCGGTCATTGGATTTAAGATATTGAAATTACTTTTTTATGTAATAGGTACTGAATTTACATTTACTAAATTTGTCTCTATATGACAAATGTATCACGAATTATCCAGTCACTTGTCACTTAAAGATCACAGAGAGATTGCACTTTTCTTTACAATTAAAGAATACGTCTTCATCTCCGAAAAATACGTCTCAATTAAGCCGTTTAATCAATTTGAACGACGAAGTTGACAACCCTATAAACAGTATTCATTACAAGATTTCAATTGATAATTAAGCTCAGTTTACAATGATACTTTCTACTTGTTGTGGATGAAAGAAATTCTTTACGGCCTGTAAAAAATGAGCGCGCTTTTGTGTTTTTTAGTTGAATGTAAAATTTATTTCCGTTTGTGGACGCGACTGTACCGTCGCTCACAATGATTCGGACTGTAACTCCGTTTTTTTAATACCGCAAAACCAATCATTATTGAACTGTTCTCAAAGCATCCAATTATGTTATTACTATACCATCACCTCGTCAGGTCTGTAAGGTAATTGGCATCTAATGCTTTCTGCCTACCCCGTTACGGACCCGGCGTGATGGTATGTTGTTTTTTTGTTGTTTTATACCATCTCGCCACGTCTCTGACAGGGTAGACGAAAAGTACTGACTGTCATCTATCTCTATACAGATATGATTTCTGAATTCTCCGTCAGATTCACTATTTTATCGTAAAAGCTGAACATTTTTTATGGTGCCTAACAAAGTTTCACTAGAAAAGATTTCGCGGCCAGCATGTTCCACTGTTGGATACAGATATCTGAATACATATTATGAAAAGGATTAAGACATCTTGTAGATGACGGTAAAACATGATAATAATATTCGTGGCATAGTTCCATCCGCCTAGACGATCCAACAAACCAGTAACCATCCACGCGAAAACCTGTAATCACGATAAAAAATGGATCAAAAAGAATTCCATTAAAAGATAACATTCGGCAATCCACAAACGGCCGCAGCGGCGCGAAGCAGAGGTGCTATCGACAATACACCGATAGCAGACACTGTAAGGATTATCCCACAAAGCGCCGAAACCTCCCAAGACGCAGTGCGAATAGGATCGCTTGCTATGTACACACATACATCGTATGGTACAAGTACGTACAAAACGCTTTATCCTTTGAATTTCAGCCACCAACTCTGAGAGCACCTCAGACTTGGTACGTGCGTTTTATAACTTAACAATTTAAATATCACTCGCTGTAATGGTTAAGGATAACATCTTACGGAACCTTGCACACTTTAAAGTATGTTATATAATATATAATGTTTCTGAAGTGTGTGAGGTCTGTCAATCGGAACGTGGACTAAGGCCTAAAGCTCTTACTGCGAGAGGACATTAGTATCCAGCAATGGAGAAATAACAGGATCAGAATAAACATATACGTTATTGTCGTAATATGAAACTCACGAAATTTTGAGTACTTGTAATGTGTTTCAGAAATTCTTGAGGTGACCAAAGCTCTCGGGTCTTAGCTACGGTAGAATCTCTTCTACGTCTATTTCTGCGTTTGGTTTTATCATGATAGCCTCAATTTCAATTAAAAACCATTGATAAATATGTCCTAAAATATGTGCCGAAATCTGGTAATCCAAAAAAGAAAATGAAAAACAACAACTAATAATAAAGGATTGAGATTCTAAGATTTCTTGATTCTGTATTTTTCGATATAAACACATAGTTTAACATGAAGCATTACGTAGGTATGCAACTGGCACACGTTTATCGTCGTGGACATATTAATATCGCGTGAATGATCAATTGCAATTATTGCAAATCGTAAAAGAAACTCTCAGTCCGCCAACACTCAGCTGCGGCAAATTCGCCGGGATTACATATACTTTTGACCGAACTAAATGGATTCGGAACCATCGGACGATATTATATTTTAAGCCAACGCCATCAGTGATTACATATATTGTTCGTACCATGAAATAGTCACGCGAAACCGAGCCTTATTACTTTTGTGTTTAAGTACACAGATTGTAGGAGTTTCAATCAGCGCTTAAAGTATTTCACCGCGCCACTGGTCACTTAGAAAGTCGGCGCCGGCTTTTTTCCTTCCGTACCGAGTTTCGGCAACTTCCAACATGAGCTCTTAAGGCGGATTTAAAATTGCAATTGTTGCATGTAATGGATATGCAGTAGAGCATAAATAGTTGTTTGTTTGTCGCCGCCACCTCGAGGAGTTATTGTCGCAAGTTTGTTGTTTGTTTCGCTGACCGGTGTGTGTCTAGGATTTATTTTCGACAAGCTTTTGAAGGCGTGTCGCCGACTTTCGAGGGGGAAGCGAGTTTGCCAAGACACTCGTGGCTTTCAGTTTGGCGGACTAACTTTGACGGCGTTTTATCGACACGAATTCTGTTTATTTATTGCAAACGTTCAGAAATATTCATAGCGCACTAAGTCGATCACATCGAGTTGTATACGGAAAGAAGCTTACAGGCGATGTTTCTTACTTTGAAGGCCACTTCTAGCCTCCGCTGAAATATTTTAAAAATAGTAACTACAATGGAAATAGGAACATTGTTAAGTCTTTTGTTTGACTACGAACTCACTTGATACCCAGATTATCTAGTTCTGAAAAAGGGCTTGTAAACGATCTTAACCGGAAACGTTGTATAAATAGTAATCTATATGACTATAATAAAACTGAAAGGTTGTATAAATCTTAGTTCTTTCCAATATAAAATAACTTTTTAAATAAAAGCTAATGTGTATGAACAGCTCGATCTGTTTGATAGTAAGTAATTAAAATGTGTCTGATGATTTATTCTCAGCGCATTCCTGAGAGAAGCTTTGGATGGACGGACTCGTGACAGCGGGAGTTGAACCCTGGACCCCAGCTCTGTCATTGAGAATATCGTACGGGTAACATAAAAATCAGATCCTTACCAAAATGTAAAGCAAGAGAACAAGCTGTAAGATACTCTAATTATAAAGGCTGTTACCCCATAGCTTAAGTGCCCCCGACTACATAATTTTATTTCACAATCATCAGTACATAGTATAAAACAAAGTCGCTTTCCGCTGTCTGTCCCTATGTATGCTTAGATCTTTAAAACTACGCAACGGATTTTGATGCAGTTTTTTTATAGATAGAATGATTCGAGAGGAAGGTTTGTATGTAACATCCATTACATAGTAGAAAAATACTGTTATTTTTGAGAATTCTAATGTGATGTCGTAAATAATTACATTGTTTTCTGCTTTCATTGCAAACGCAGGCTGAACCTTACGAGATTTATCAAAATAACAAGCTTTTGCCCGCGACTTCGTCCGCGTGGAATAGTGTCTTTTGAAATAAAAGTATCCAAGGAAATTAAAATGCTGCCTAAAGTCACTATTCCACGCGTACGTAGTCACGGACAAACGCTAGTGTTTCTACATATTCAAATTAAAATATGTATTTTTTATTGGTTTCATTTGTTTGCTGCCAGTACTATACATGCGAACACATAGGAGACCGGGAGCCGAGACGCAGCGAGGGGTCTTGCTGTTTGTGAGATAATCTCGCAGCCTGCCACCACGCAGCCGTCATCTACCGCCGTCTCAGCATCCCGCGTGTATACATTTCGAATAGGCACGTTTATTTCAGATATCTTTATACCTATTTTTATAAGTAATATATCGTATGTATATGATATATGTATGTTTATTAGCTGTCCGGTAACCATAACACAGGCATTAAATTGCCGAATATGGAATCCTACCTTATACTGCCCGTGGGGTAAAATTAATAATAATAACATCACGCCAGGTCCCTAACGGGGTAGGCAAAAAGCACCGAGTGCCTAATATCTCTGTCCTTACAAACCTGACGTGGTTCGTGTACATTGGTGAAATAAAATTAATATATACATATATAACATATCTTTTCCTTATTTACTTTTCCTACGTACAATTCTTGTTCACGTTTTCATTAGAGTCCTAAAGCGAAATATTAGGATAATTATTCACATAAAAGAAAATTAAAAGCTCACGTTTTAAACAACTTTGAACTTATCTTGTTATCATATAAGGGATAATTTTATGTTACCTTACCATACCAAATACCATAAACAAAGCAAATGCAACATAATAAACAGAATTTATATTACTGATTTTAGTGTAAACAAAAGCTTGTTTTGGACGAAATAATAGTCTGAATGTAGGAAAGTTTGTAATGGGGTAGGTACTGTTCTAAATCTTGAACTTAATTAACAAATTATTTAAGGAGCTTTCTTCGGCTGTGTTGGATCATCTTTACCCTTATCTTTTAGTTTCTTTTTTAAATCCTTCAATCTAGACCTCTCAGTTTTATAGAAGAATCCATCTTCGTTTGCGGCTTCCAATCTTCCTAGCCTGACCGCAGGCCGCAACGGGTCCTTCCCACCAGAGTCTTCACTTTTCGAAAACCAGTAGATTTTCAGTAGATCTTTCAATCGAACCGTAGGTATATCCTCCCAAAAGATACGCTCTTCAATCACAGGAACCGTTTTGTCATGGAATTTTTTCAATACGATCAAAAACTTTGAATTGAAAACAAATTGAAGTTTTGAATTGCTGATGTTTATGCTTTCGAGTTTTGTTGCCGCACACAGTGTTTTATTTTCATCGTTGTCAAGAGGCCCCAAGAGCGGTTTGGAGTTTTCAAGTTTTTCGTTGTACAACGCACCTTTCTGTTGTTCCGCTGATGGTGAACTCGATATGAACTTCGTTTGATTCAGCACAAAATGTACAATTCTTCTTTGCATTATTTGCGTAAACGTGTGTATTTTAATTGCAATAGTCTTAGGTAAATTAAATCGTTAAAATCGACAGATAATTTAATCATGTTATTACAAAATTATTGTACATATTACTGTGATTTCTATTTTAGTTGCAGTTTATGTCGAACGTGAAAAGGTTTTGTCAAAGTTTGACATGTAGTCAATAAATAACACCACCACGTGCACAGATTATATTATTTTTCTAGAAACTGACTAAAAATAATTTTACTTTGCTTTTCAATCTACGAGTCTCTTTTACGTATTAATTGAATTCGATAAATAAATAATTAAAATTAGTTTTTCCACTCAATGAACTTAAAATATTACTAGATTTTACATTTATTTACCAAAACCGATGTTCGAAATCACACACCTAGCGATAGCATTACCCTTTGCATATCTAGTGCTTACTAATTGCCACACATACTCTTCTGTGTTACAAGTATGCAAATATAGCGTATTAAGAACTTAAAAATACATTACCTATATAACTGAATAAACTTAATAAGGGCAAGAACATGAATATCTTAGGATGCATCTATTATGGTTCTATTTTAGGATGCATCAATAATTCTCATCAAGCAAAGTTGCTGCCAAAGCTAACCTAGAATATAATAAGAAGATTGAAATCAAATCACGCTCATTGAGATATTACAAACACATTTAATAATCCCGACTAAATAAATAGATTATAATTTATATTAAAACAATGCTCTGGGCTTATAAGATTTAGCGGACTTTTGGAAGAAAAAGGTCGTATACTCAAATACATGAGTTACGAAGTTCATTAGATTACCAATAGTCTATAACTATTACAGATTCTACATTGAGCAACATTGTCGATGTTGTTCAATTGCGGCAAGTTATTTTTTTTTTTTAATTTCGTTTCTAGTCTGATTTTTTCAGGTTTCTATCAACAACGCATTATGCCATATGCCTCCTGATGCCAAGCGTTTGTAGTTTAATTGTACTTAATCCTTTTTCTCCGTATTTTCAGCGATTGATTTCTCCATTTTCTTCTTCAACTCCTCAATCTGTTGATGCGCCTTCTGGGTGAAATAGCCTTCCTCCTTTATGGTTTCGGGATGGATGAATCCGGGAATTTTGATTTTCTCGATCTGTTCCTCCTTCTTGGGCCCCTTGTCGCCAGGTTTGTCGGCGAATGATCGGGATTGATGCACAGGCATAAACGACGGATACATTGGCACCAGCTTCCCTTTAGTCACGGCCCAGCAACGGCCAGTACTTAGACTACGTGTATACAGTTGTACCGTAGTCGTCGGACCCATCTGCGTAAAAAATCTTACCATAGCGGGCGTGGTAGCCATTATACACTCGCTTTTAGAATCAATACCTTCTGTAGCCCAGATATTCAAAAGTACAGCGTGTAGAGTTAATTCTAGACATACCGATTTACAAAAGAAACGTGAACAAATAACGGGAATATTCAGGACATTTTGAATTTTCTCAACTATTGACAGTTGTAGTTGACAAAGCGACAGTTAATATATATTTTTTTATTAAGCAAAAGCGAAACTTGATATAGGTACGTAGCAGCAATATTTATATTTTTTTTATAAAACTTTGTTATATCATTTCATATTAGAAAAGTCTTAGTGCTTCTCTTTATAACAATGGTTTATTATTTAAACTGCACATATTTTATATTAGCATTTACAGCATTTTATTAACAACATTAAGGATAAATATTTTAAAAATAACTGTTAGAAATAAAATAAGAATCGAACAGAATAGTATTTAATTAATTGAACTGAAATCACTATTCATAATGACAAATAATTTCGATGGCTAATATAGGTACTAAACATACTTATCGTCGCTCTTCTGTCAGCCGGTAATGTAAATGAATAAAAATTCCTGAATTTCATTTCATCTTGATTCGTATAACAAAATCATATGACAGTAAAACAATTACATCGAATAATATCAACCCGTTCACATCAGCTAGAATAAATTTTACAAATCTTTTGGTCAACATGACAGTCGTAGCCAATCAAATATGCTTATGAGGAATATAAGCTACAGCATGTTTGAAATACTTCAAAATACACAACAGGATAAAATAAAAACATTTCGAAAAGAAATGTAAACGCTCAAAGCTTCATAGCTAATCTACCGTAGTTAAATTATATTGCATAAAAATAAAAGATATGTTTTGTAACAATACTGTAACGGCCATTCATGTAACACGTTACTTCTCTTCCTTCTGCGACATCTCACCTGGTTTATCCGATTTCAGTTTATTTTTAATCTTCTTCAGCTGTTCCCTTTGTTTGTTGAAGAAGTAGTGTTCTTCTTGAGCGGCGCCATATTCTCCAAGTCTTCCCCCCGCATCCCTTACCGAGCCGCCCCCTCCGCCACCTTTGCCTGCACCAGAACCAGGCATTCCTGACGGACTGTCCGAATACATTTTCAATTGATCACGAGCATTCCAATATTTGCTGTACAAGTGATAGCATATCGCTCTTTGAAAATACTTTTCAGAAACACTCAGTAAAGTTTTCACGTAAAATAATTTCTGTAACATCGTTATAGGATTTATGATATTTAATATTATTGTTTTGCCTTTTTTTCAGGGTCTAGTTTTACAATAATTATGTCAATTTTGATGTATATAAAGTGATAGGATAATCTTTTTTTCCGCCGAATAAAAACTTAGCTGACGAAAAAAGTTACATGTGACAATTACCTGCATGATCAATATTGTTAACGTTAGCTAAATCTCTTTTGACATTCTCTTTGCTAGTCCAATTTAAAGCTTTTTATTTATCGAAAATGTATGTTGCAAGAAACAAGTGTCACAGATTAGCTACATTTCAAACATTAGCTAAGTCCAAATTAAATATAGTCTGTTTCACCGAATAAGCTCAGCACTAAGTAACAAACACTGAAACAACTATTGACAATAACCAATTTGGACAATAATTAGCATTTATTATCATTAATGAAACAAATGTATTCGCGCGGAACTCTCCGACGTGCCTAGTAATTAGCGTAACTGAATGTTCAGTCGGTGTTATATTTTTAATTGATTTTAGTGTTTCCTTTGCTAACTGCGTCAGTCCCGCTGAATTATGTGTATCCTTAATTAAGAGACTAATTATTTTTATCAATTCCTTTTTATACTGGATGCGACATACTTGTTCGCAGTAACTCCACTGGTCTTGTAACCTTCAGACCAAAATGGAAACCTCGCTTAAGGTAAGCAGACTGATATGAACTTTATAAAGGTAGTTTTTTAACTGTATAGATTTCAAAAAGTGATATGATAATTTGCTCTCTCTTGAATCGGGCGGTGGAGCTATTAACCTGAGATAAAATCCTCGTTAAAATATCGCTTGCTTGTCGTACTAATAACGATATAAAGAGTTCCGAAAATCTCAATTATGTAAAATGTAACTCATCTATTACTACTTATAATAAATTTATATTGTATTATTATTTTTGAAAATTTTAATGCCTATGCCTATGCTTGACAAAAATTAAAACTACAGGAAACTTTAGTTAATTCTGTCGCTCAAGTAAAGCAAGTGTACGTATTAATTATAATCCATGTGCATAAAACAAGGAGTTAGTAGGTTATTATGAAAGTGTTGCATTTTATTATTTTCGTTTTTCGTAATTTTATTATATTTTTATTTTCAGATTTCAATATTCCTGCAATTGTTTTCATGGGCTGTTTGTCTAACGTACGTGAGTTTAGATAACATTCAAATTGTTTTAAAATTATATTTTTTACGACCTTCTGTCCGCTACTTCGTCCGCGTGGAAGTACTTTGGGCAGCATTTTAATTTCCTAGAATACTTTTATTGCAAAAGACACTACTCCACACGGACGAAGTCGCGGGCAAAAGCAAGTAAAACTTATATCGATCAGTGACAATGTAGCGTTAAAATGGTAAAAGAATTTTTGAAATCGGTCCAGTAGTTTTCGAGCCTATTCATTACATACACACA
>DWUN01004455.1:0-10775 GCA_018249975.1 Passova gellias | reverse complement strand
GTATAATATATAGTAGAGAAATACTGTTATAATTTATATGGCAGAACAACGTTTGCCGGGTCAGCTAGTTTATAATATTACTTAAAATGTAGAAAATTTTCGCAGTTTATATATTTATGTATGATGTGATATTTATAATACGTGTACCTGGTGCAGACGGATGGCTTACAATAGTGATTTGGCTCAAGTAAAACAGCATTGTAAATGAAAAGACCTAAATAAATACGAAAGACTAATATTAAAAATAAAATGTTCTCATAAAACAAACACGACATAAAACTATATTAAGATAATATTTAGTCATGGACAATTGACTGCGCTATTAAAGTTCTATTCATAAGAACGGCAACGAAGAATCGATAAAGTTTTTTTTTTGGACATGATTGACAGTTTGGGTAGAGTCAATAAAATTGGCGGTGTTAGGACTCCAGATAAGGATAGCAAAAAAATTGACAGGAACCGACGTGTGGCATAACAAGCAGGAGTTATTAAAAAGAGTCCATATCAGTTTGGTAATCAGGTGTACGACGTTATGCATAGTTATTGTAATTGAATTGCGTCTTGGAACAATGAACGCGCGACACGGAAAGTACGGTAGAAAGTGAACAAGTAACGACCCATTCGTGACAATAAGACATGACAATATCGTGGTCGAATGTCGTTTGAACCTATCGATGTAACGGTGATATCGAAAACGATTACGAACAGTATCCTGTTTCACAATTTCAAATGATATTACATAAATTGTAACGTAATTCTTTGGATTTATTTAAATAAAAATATCGAAATGGCGATAAGAATTGCATTACCATAAACTATATAAGTTTTTTTTACATCATAATTCAATTAATTTTTTCTTATCCTCAAACAACTTAAAATTAATTGATTGCAATCATAAATCTACAAAACTCAGCCGGACCGAGTGTTTATTGACTAAACCAATTGAATTTATTAAAAGTCATCATGATAGCTTTTCTACTAGTTAACTGATGGTATCTTGGTTTAAAATTAAATTTGTTGCCTGTGACTACTTTAAATGCTATCGGGTTCCGGGTTCGATTGCCGACTCGAGTGTCCGTGCCGGAACTTGCATATTCTGTTATGGTTTTATGATCGTTATTTATACCCTTGTTGTTTCTGGTTTGTTTGTGCGAACAACAAAGTGTTGAGTATGTACTTATTGCGATATTGTATACATTTTTTACGAATCAAAACGGACGTCAATGAGTCAACAAACTAATATCAAGATTCAGTAGGTTTTTGCAATCATGTATTAGCATTTGTTCAGCAGACAATTTTCGGCAATATTCTTACTTGTTTGTCCTCAATACAAGATTCCAGTCACCAAGTCTTGCTTCTTCGTATTTAGGCCCTAGATGGTGCTGCTCCTCTAGAAGGTACAAAACACGCCCAGGGACCGCTCGAGCCAAATCACCGACGCCATCTGACCATCGAATCAGAACAGACCGCCGTTTCTCCTTAGCTTCATCCATTGCTGGTAAAGCGGGGAGACCTGTGGTGTGTACATTTAGCTTCAAATATTTTTGTCCAATATCCTTTCGATCAGGATCTATTTTCATTTCAAATACTACGACATGGTTATTTGCGAATATTAGGAAAATTAATATTAGAAAAGCTTTTTATGTTCATTGCATAAACCTCCTTTAATATGGCTCCAGAACAGTAAACAAATAACTGACGTATTTATTTGCTTAGCTGCTTAGCGTTACATTAAAACCTTCGTGGATTGTTTCATGTTATCGAACCTGGCAATGTCAGGAGATCTACAGGCTCGCTGCATGTGGAGCTGCAGCCGAGTTTGCAGCACCGCTGGGTGCCATCGCACTGGCTGTCTTGGTTACACGCCTCGACACACGCAGCCATCCACCGAGGACTGTCAGACGCGGGGCAAGTCCCGGGCTTTCGTTCTTGCGAGCGACATTGAGATCGACACTGTAGGAAATGACGTGAAACAATTCTCATTTATCGCGCAGTTTTGATAATTAGAATTTTGTCGATTGAAATTTGTCATAACAGAAACTGATTTTTTAATACTCTTATTTGTCAAAATCATCACTGAATACATGCTTAATGTATTTCACAACGAAAAAAACAAAAACGTTCTTTGAATTACATTCGTACATAAACTGACTCGAAATTCAAATTAAAATACCAAGTGTTTTAACAATACATTTATAAAATCCAGATAAGAAGTAGGTATCTCTTTTTTAACATCGTCGTTTTAAAAAATTCCGAAACCCAACTATTGTGCACTCATTGTTAACAGCGACTAGTTATCGTTGCTTATAATGAAAAGCGTACCTAACTGTACTGCGTTCTAATTATCACAGCATAAATGTGAGAAAAACAGCACGCCTACGCAAAAAGCACTTGACGCAGATGGGAACAGCCAGGTCAACATTCACCAATGACCTCTCGATGGTTCTTGAGATAATCAATCTTTAGTAGGTACGAGTCAACGTTCGTGCATTTGTATAAGACTTGAATCCCGATTTGTTTACGTTTATAACTGTCAGTAATTTGTTTCTTTACAGTAGATAAGTAAATCTTCTGGAATTGAGACAATAAATCTTTTCTTCGTAAAGTTTTGCATTGAAACGTGAACACTGTACTAATTTGTGTTAATATTAGATTCTTTATATCATCGCGCTGGCGGAAATCGGTATTCTGACCCAAACTTTTAAAAGCTAATGACCACTCTATCAAGTCGAAATATATAATAAAGGACTTTTCTGACAATTAAATTTCCACTCGACGACAACGAAGGTATTGTACAGAGGTACCCTCAATTAGATAATTAATTTTTAAACAACCATTTTCTAATCTGCTAACTACTCAATACTTTATTAATTCAGTCCGTACTCGTTTTATTTATACCTACACAATTATTTATCATATTTTACCCGATGGCAATTATTCAAATGTAACAAGCATTAGCAGCGCTCAGCCATCCTTTATCAAACGCTTTAGCGACATCTACACAGTTATCGAAACATTTCATTGGAAGCTTTCTAAGTGCTCAAAGCTACAAAGAGAGTCTGTACTGGACCGTTACTTTCAGCTCATTAGAACATTGTAGTTAGCGTCCACGCATTAATTCCGAAATAATGGCCCCTTTGACTTAAACGTGAGTCATGTAGTGTTATCTTAAGGTGGGCGAGCTTAAAGGTCAAAGTTATTAAGTGTAAAATGGAGCTGAAACACTAGGCAGCGTAAGTGCTGTCTAGTAAACTATCACTGCCATATTAATTACGTAGAATTTCGTGATTAATTAACGAACGCTTAATATTTGTGGAAATTCTAGAGAGCGTATGTTTCATACATTTTAGTAAATACTTGGTGAGCGTAAAGCGTTAAATTAATAGTAAGTTGCATTATTTAACTTTAACCATTTAATTTAACTATCAAACTTTATACGGAACATAATGAGTTTACATGATACGATTTTATATTAAATATAACATTTATATGTCCGCAAAGAAAAGAATTAGACTTGGATACTAATAAATTATAGGATTCGTTGTAGGAATTAGGAAATTGTCTTTTTTTCTTTACGTGGTACAAGTTTTGGGGCTTTAGTAGGAGAAACTGTACTATAGCACAGAAAAGTACAGTAATTTTTTTGTATATATATAATTTAGCCTAGCAGACAGGCAGACGAGCCACCTGATGGTAAGTGGTCAGCGTCGCCTATGGACACTTGCAACATCCGAGTAGTCTCCAGTGCACTGCCGGCTTTCGAGGAGAGCTCTTTTTACGCCTTTCTTGGAGAGCCCCAATGTATTAATGTAAATGTATTAACGTACAGATCAGTGTACATTTATGTAAACCTTCGCGACTTTAACAACACTTTTGAAACCACGGCACGAACCTTAAAAGTTGTTTCAGTTATTTTGCAATGAAGCAGGTATGACGCAGTGTTCACAATACTTCCATTTGTTGTAAAACATCAATAGTAGAAAATATCGGGCTTACATTACCTGAGACCTAGTTTCCTTGCTCGCATCGATGCACATCAAATCGCAGCGAGTCTTCGACAGCGGATCCGTCTGCAATCTCGTGTACCTTCGAGACTTCGACAACACCACTGGGATCACACACATAAACACTAATACCAGAATCTTCACTTGCGTATTGTTTCCCATTTTCAATATGTTTTTTATTTACAGTCCTTCACGTGTGCTGTATCATCTGAAGGAACAAAAGTTTCGATTATTATTATTATTAGAAGGAGCCGATCGACGTGTTTTGTTTTTGTTATGATTTAAAAATAAAAGGCTTTATTTTGTTGTGTAATGAATGTAGAACGTTATAATCTCAAATTGTACTCGATTCGTGGGTCATGGTCGTGTTTTAAACTTATTTTTTAAGTTATAAATCCTACGGACCTTTACATTTACCTGCACTTTGCACTGTTATCTGTAGTAAAGAGTGCATATTTACTTCTTGTTAATGCGACTGCATTCCTGCGGTTCCATTTCGTTATTAACCACTTTTATGTAGGTTTTATGCTAAATTAATAATACCTACGAATGATAAACCGAGATTGAAAGTAAAATGAATATTATGTACAATTAAGCTTGTTAAAAATTTATAATTTTTATCTTTGATTTTTTAGATTATTACTTACACCGTTATTTATTGTAAGCCCAAATATGTAAAATATTTTCGAAAAATTTACATTTTTAAGTAACATTCGTTCAACAGATAAATGATATTTTTAAATCAGTTCCCACAAAATTTTCTCCGTGTTAAAAATATACCGTGTCTTGAGTCCATGTGCATTATAATTTTGATTAATGGTATCACTTTTACTATAAATTAAACAAAAACAAAAAACACCATTAATCACCTCATTCGTATAACCGCTCATACACGATCCCGGTTCTATTTTCGAATACAATTAAAACTCGCATCTCGCAACGAATGTCATTGACCCCGTAAGATTCGGCAGGAAATAAAAGTTGTGTTGTGATAGCTGCGTGTACGCGCAGTTTGAAACGCGCGGCAAGACTGCCATGCGCGTACGCCGGCTACTAGCGAACGAACGATTCGTGTTTCAGATTCATTAATTCACAACGCTTGTGCTTTCCTGTCCGTACGCTAACGACGGAAGGTCGCTTTTACTTAATCTGTTTCCTAATTAAAAATACAGTCTCTTCCTGCTGTGCATTTGATGCGTTGTATTCGTTTAAATGCATTATCACTGCTTTCAATGGCGCGGTTAAAACAGCACGCATCCAATATAATGAAAAGTGACAGGGAAGAGAAAGTATTTTTCCACTTTGTTATTATGAAAATTGCTTGTAGAATTTAATGGTTTAGATGATTATGCAAGTATAACCTTCTTGACATTATTGTCTTTGGCTATACGATATTTTTGTTTAGATTACACTGTATGCAATATTCTATATGTTACATTGTAATAAAATTGTAGAATTACTAATATTATGATAAAACGAAAATGATTTATTATATTCAATTAGAAACCAAAGCATATTGATCAACAATGACAGTGCAACAATTGTATAGCAATTAAATTAAATTTTGATATTAACATAGACACAGGTCGTATTTCCCGAGACGGAAAGTTTAAGAGGAAGTATAGTGCCCAGCAGTGGGACAATAAAAGAAAGAAGAAAGAAAAGTTTCATGTTCGGCTTCGAATGCGGAAAAGTAAAGAGTATTGCGGTCTTCTAAGAAACAATTCTCAGAGGGTAGTAACTGAGATTGTTCTAAGATAGAGTTGCAAACTGCAATTAAAGAAAAATGTGGACTTATTATCTTTCCTATCTTTTCATACCTCACTGGGAACGGATCTTCCCCCCAACTGTCGTAATCCTGGAGCTAAATTCACCATGTCACTCTAATACAGAGTAGCAAAGATGTAGTCACTTGCCACTTAATATTATAACAACCGTTGTTTATATTGTTTATTTTAAGGTACATTTTATTTTATTAAGTGTATAAGAGTAATACAGATTTAATTAGGAAGTCTATAACGTAGTCCAGACTAAACCAAACATTCCTACTTGGAGTTTTTGACCTAACATAACATGTAAACAATTTCAATGTAACAAAAATATATGAAAGAATTGCGGGCTAAATTCACTGAGTGGTAGGTACAAAACTGATTTCAAAATACTCTAGAGAATAGAGAACAGATAATGAAAATATTTAGATAGATACGACAAAAACATTAGCAAATAACGTTAATCAAATGAACTTTTAAAATATACACTGTACACTTAATAGTGGTAAGGCCGGGTGGTCTTACAAACAACAAATCATTTTTTGTCGAGTTCATTGCATCATCCGGGCACGGACGGAGAAAAATAACCAAATCAGGGCCGCTGTCTATTGTTATTGTTATCGCGCATTCCTATCTGTTCCTAACGTCGCACGCGCACAAAAAGGAACAACACGAGAGCAGTGCAACAGAAGCTCTAATTAAGCTCCCGAAGGGCATCCGGCGTATACGGAGAAGAGCAATCAACCGGTCGTTGATACCTCAGCTTCTTTGTGAGCGATATATCTTGCCTCCTTTTTTGTTTGCCCAGAGAAAAGCAACTAATGAGACAGATTGTTTTGTTGGGATTCGCTGAATCCGTCCGGCTAATATACCACATGTATTACGTCGAGGGTCACGAACAGTTTATTTAGGGCCGAGATTTGGAGCGTAATTGCTTTATAGATGTTGAACGGGTTGTATCGATAGCGATGTGTGTATATGTGATCCCACGTTTCTTAATGCGATTGAAACTGAATTGTGTATTCTCATTTTGTGTATTCCTTTTTTTAATTTGTGTCACGCTCTTTATTAGAGACCGGTCTGCTCGTTAATAATGAAATGCGATAACACAACGTCCAAAATAGAAAAATCAGGAAATGTACCGGAATTAATACTGGAAAAAAATTGTTTTCTGTATTCAAAAAAATATATTTAAACATTTCTCTTGTTGCTTCTATATGCGAAATAAAGTTGAACAACACCAGGCACTTGATGGACATTGTATCTTTTTATTTAAGTATATTGGAATTTTCATGTCTTCATTCCTGATTTCTGATTCGAGTACATTGAACAAGTTTCCGGATGCTCTTGTCATATAATAGAAGTTCAACGACATTGAACTCGATAAGTGATTGATTTATTTCACTGGATTGAATGTTCACTACCGCGCTGTAGCTATGCGTAGAGCTCCGCCCAGGCCTCGTTAATAGCTATGAGAGACTCCTGTTATATTTTGACCAATTCCCTCAATAAGAATTTTCGCTTTTTTAAGAGAAGAAACTAGTATAGTATCTATACCTTCTATACAAAGATACTTACAGACATGTTGCTTCTCCTAAAAACACGGTGGATGATGGACACAGTTTACACGTAGACAAGCAATCACACACTTCCACTAGAACATGAATTATTTTAATAATAATTGCTTTCCAGTAAATAGGTGTAACGATGCTACCGCCCCGGGCCAACTGTATAGGCGCTAGTCTACCAACCTGTTTATGTTCAATTTGTTAAGGGAACCTTTTTATATTCGTTGGTTGTTTGAAACTAATCCATAAAAATGCAAAATATGGTAGTACTCAAATAAGCAAATAAAACCGCTGATGCTATTAAAAAGTTTAATCCTTTTTATATTTAACCTAATATTATATCTAATTACAAGTTGTTGACAAACGGTTAGAAATCATAATTTTGGGCGCAGTAAAAGTTATCTAATCGTATGAAATGATATTTATTACCCTATATTTATTTTAGTTTGTCTTCATTGCAAAATATACATATTTTTTAACAGAGTGCATTAGAAAAATTAAATGCTTAAATCATAATATTACTCCATTTAGGCGAGTAGAACAATTTCTGAAAATTATTCCTAGAAAAAATGCACTCAACAAGTAGTTTAATATTGCTTTGCTTTGGAACAGGAAAATTACGAAAGCAGTTTTTGTGTCTCTCTGACCTACTAAGAACTTGCAGGATGCAAAAGAACTATTATAATGTCCCGGGAAATGAAATCGGCGAAAAGAAACTAAATTGCTACACACGATTGTGCTATGTGCTATGTTTTGATATATCGATAAATTAGGACAAGCTGGTAAAATATGCTTATTTAGTAAAATGGGTATTAGGTTTAAAATGGAATTAATTTGGGGGCTCAAACCGAACCCGGACAGATGTTCCTTGCTCATCTTCTATCAATCTTCTCTTCTATATAAATAAAAATGAATCGCCGAATATGTTGCTAAGCGGAAAGCTCGAGAATGGCTTGACCAATTCGGCTAATTTTGGCTTTAAAATAATCGTGGAAATTCAGGGAAGTTTTAAAAGCTGAGGAAATAGGGAAAAATTCGGAGGAAAATAGTAATAACAGCAATTTAATTTTTTCAAATAAACTGCTGACCTCTCAAACATAATATGATGTACGTCCCGTCAAATATGATTAAAATCTGTACAGATATTAGTTTAAATAAACTATGTATTTATTGTGAGGCTGTACGAAGTTAGTCGAAACAGCTAATTTCATATATAGGCATACGACATAAAGAAACGATAAAACTGCTTAATTGAAAGTAAATATTAAATGGTGAAGATAATATTAACACGTTTATTTGGTATGCACTAAGGGTCAGCTTTTGACCTATGTTTTTCCGTATAATTTCGTTGTAATTTTATAAGTACACAGATATGTCTTTGTCTGTCGTATATATTATAATATCGCGATTCAATCCGAATTTCTTAAATCAACAAGGATTCATTGACGCATTTAACATAATCATGATATAAATTCAACTTCTACAGATAAAGTTAAAAATAATGTTTGTATTTTTAAAACACGGTGCTGTTAAATAAACGAAAGTCACTTATAACCATGCAAATGGAGTTAATCCATTAACTATGTTAAACGTTCAATAAGCTACTGATAATGGCTACTACTGTGACTAATATACTCGTACATTCGCACTAGCGGTGAAGTCTTAAAAATCATGCAGCACCGGTCTTAAATTATGGCTCAAATTTTCCAACGAAACTTTAAAACAGTCTTGATCTACGACTTATTTAAAACGTTGGTTAACCCAAGATAAACTCCTAAATATGACTAAAATAATGATTAAAAAAAGGTCAGTCATTATGAATGTGACCGTGATTATCAATTTGACACATCGTTACGTCGACACACCCTATCTACTAGTGTAAAATAATAATTGATTCCGAGAATATACAATGGCCGAACGAGGAAAAATCCTTCTCCCGATAAGCCCGTACAAAAAACATATTGTTTGTTTATTGCAAGTGCATCGTAAATTAGAGTTCGTTGTCTCTCGTCCATTTTTTTAAGCGCAAACGTGCTCAGATACTCGTGCAACGTAATCGATTTTTGCGACTTGGCATTATCATAAATTGAAATCAATTAATTAACATCCAGGTATGTCCGCGGCGTTAAGTTTTGTTTTGTTTTTCGCAATAAGCAACTGTTTTTAGTGAATTCCATTCTTCTTAAAAACGGAATAATCCCAATAATCGTACCGCACTACATAAAATCGATCTATCTATACATATAATAGAACTGTAGAAGAGTTCAATTCTGTACATTGATTAAAAACTAAAAAAAATACGCCTAGGGGTCTTCATACAAGTAACACAAGGCAAAAAAATTGATTTTGAAATTTTTGTCTGTCTGTCTGTCTGTTGTCCGGCTTTGGCGCAAAAACTACTGAACGGATTTTGATGAAAGTTTTGTTGTTATATAGCTACTAGACCTCGGCAGCATATAGGCTATGATTTATTTTGAAATACTCCAAATGCCGCGCAAAGTCACTATTCCACGCGGACGAAGTCGCGGGCAACAGCTAGTGATAAATAAATTAACAAATTAACGTTCATAACGACGCTTAGATACAGATAAGCGTCGCTAACTAATCTGAACCCAACTTCCTGAAGACAGTGTTGCCATTAATAATGTGATCCGGCTTTTGGGGAGTGGGGGGAGGCGTGCGGGCACGGCCGTAGCGCATCGCGGGTCGTGCTGGCCAATACTTGTTTCAACGATAAGATAATTTCCATTTTTAAATTTAATTTGTTCATTTTAATTTTTATTCCCAATTTTTTTTTCTATTCATAACAATAAACAGCTCCACCGATCTGACATCCGCGCCTTTTTGCTATTTAAGTACCTAATTAATTTTTGTTCGGTTTCGTGTACCTATGAAATAAAAAAAAGTATTTTCATTTTTTATTATTTCGATTCCGGACCTTTAAAAGAAAACGGAACCCTTATGGGATTACTTTGTTGTCCGTGCATCCGTTCGTCTGTCGAGACTGTTTTTCTCGAGTACGCGTGGAGGGTATTAAGTTGAAATTTTTTTTTTTTACAATTACCACTATTGCTATATCGCTTATATTATATATCGCTCTGTATTACGCTTCGGTGGCAACAAGAAGTAGCCGAACGCATTACGCAACCGTCGCTCCGCTGCGAGCCGGCCGCCCGCGACAGAAACGAGTACGACATCGCTTTGAGAACATGAAACAATAATAATTAGAACTAGCCGATCAGTTGAACGCCGGGCGAACATTTTAAACTCAACAATGCAATTATATTAATTGCTGTAATATTAATTATTTTTTTTTTTTCTAATTTAGAATTTCTAGTAGCGACTCAGAGTGTGGATGCGTGCCCGGTGCATGGCAATAGGCTCACCGCCTATTCCATTGTGGGACTTAAACGTAACTGGTGAAATGTGGGGGT
>DWUN01004454.1:0-10776 GCA_018249975.1 Passova gellias | reverse complement strand
GGTTACAGGTTGGGCGGAAGCAAAATTTATTATAATTAGACACCGGATTATATGCACTATCAAAATAGGGCATTGCCCCACAATGCCCCTCCTTAGCTACGGCCCTGCCCGGCAATCCTTTTGATGTCCCGCTACTGGTCACGAACTCTCCTTCAACTGAAGAAGGCCAGACCTACCCTCCACTAGCAACACCGACTGAGCTACGGGTTACTGGCCTCTCTGTCTGTCCATTGTTCTCCATCCGTCCTCGACGTGATATCACGATTGTTACCATATGCTGACTTTACGAAATATAGCGCTCACTATGATGCAACATAACGATGAGGAAACCACTGTGAAGAAACATACCCTTGATTTCTCCATCACGTTCTTTAAGGCGTATGATGACTGCCAAACTACACAGGCATTTGCATTTGACACACGTCTTTTATAATGTGTGTGCATGTAATGGTTTGTCTTCCTCTGCTTTTTGCCCTTCAAATTGCTTTCTGAGTAGTTTTCCAAGTTATCAGGCTTGCATCTTACGATGTGTCCAAAATAAGCCACTGCTGGATAACATGTCCCGCAAATATAGCTACAACTCACACATTTTCTGTAACCTTAATCAACAGTGCATCTACTTATTACACCATCAAATATATGATTCATTTATTTCGATACAAGTGAGGGATTATAAAAACTGTTAAGATGTTCGATGTGATTTATTTATTTATTTTATTCTATTGAGTGATAGGCTTGCGTTTGACTGCGAACTCACCAGATGGTAAGCGAGGTGCAGGCTACGATGTAGCATGCTTGCCTAGAAAGTACCTATTCAGTGTTGTTTTAAATGACCCCAGGTTTATAGCTGTCGGGAAAAATGGACGCCGATAGCGAGTTCCACTCCTTGGCTGTCTGTACCGGAAACAATGTGCAGAAACGTTTCGTCCGGCTCATTGGTGTTATAATTATAATGATAATAATTATTTATTATTTAACTAGAACAATAATTAGTGTCCAAAGTATTCCTTTAAGCGCAGAGCCTGCATCGGAATATTCCGATCTCGCATATCTTACATCTAACTTACAATCGAGTATTGTATATTTAGTATCGATTTCATTTTAGATGTGAGATGCAGATAATGTAACTGGGGTTTGTAAGAGAAAATTGATTGTTTTATTACTACTATATTATTATTATTAACTGATAAAATTTTATCAACATGAATAAAAAAGTTGGTTTATACATGCTGGTATCAAACCATTTACTTGTTTTACTTTCAGAATAATGTTATAGCTGCCTAGATTTTTATTTGATGATAGAAATCTTATATAGGTGTGTATGAAATAAATAATGGATTTATGCGAATGCAAATAACATCAGCAAGGTCGGCGAGACAAGGAGCCGAGGACATAAAAATGTTTATATCAAAACAGGTTATCATATTTTGTTACAACTTATTTTCATTCATTAAAAGCCATTTATTACAATGTTTTTGGAACTCTGCACTTGTTGCTCTCTCAAAACTAAAAGAAACTAATGGCAGGATTTTAAACATTTTATAAATAAATTGGAACCTTATTGTATATTAGATACTATTATAATTATACCATCACACTAAGATCCTAATGGGTTAGGCAGAGAGCATTGAATGCCAAATATCTCTATACTTAAAAACCTGAGGTGATAAATGTAGGTAGAAGATCCATGTCAGGTGTGTATGTATAGCAGTCGAAATAAACATATTATATGATAGCATTACCTGAAATCTGGTGGTGGACGGCTGGTCCTTGAATCTTGAAGGTTTTTCAACATCCCTGAAGCTGCTCTTGGTGACCGACGTCTTAGGTCGCAACGCGTTCCCGTTGGTCACGACGTCCGTCAGCAGCCTATCGGTCTCCCCGCTCTCCTTAGCTTTGAACTGCAGCCCGGATTCCACATCTATATCAATTTTAGGAATGTCGGTGGGATACTGGATGTTTCCGTTAGTCGCTGCCATGGATTTCGCTGAACTAATCTTCCGAAACCTTCCAATAATCACGTCTTCTTCGTCGTTAGCCGGCGCCAGCTCGGTCGCTTTACTCATGCTCCCTTCGGCCTTTACGGGACTCATTTCTATATCTTTCTGCTTGGAACCCATATCTTATACGTTCTAGTACAAGAAGGATATAAAAAAATGTAATATTCAATTCATAAAACGCATGTTTAAGCGTTTTATTTGAAACTTAACGAAGGTACAAAAAACACGTGATATTTTTTAAGATTTTCGCGCGATTCACTCGTCGTGCTTGATAATATGGCGGGAAAGGTTGTTTAAATTATTTAGATTTTTTTGCAAATTAAATAATTATGAGAACATCGTAAAGTTTCTGTTAGAAATAATGCAAACCATGTCAAATTAAAATTCAAACAATGCGGAAAGTGAAGGCAACGGTACAAGCACTCGCACCTGGCAATTAGAGAATAGTGACATTACTGACTGTTAACGGTAGGCGATTGTTGCTTAAACAGACGAAATGATCGATTGCTCGGCTCAGCTCGGCTTATTCGATTGCATTCGAACGATTTCTATGTCTCCTTCAAAGGCCTGGTATCGGAAGTACTGTATGTTATTTACAAATTATTGTAAAAATCAAACATCAAGTATAATTTTTACACTATTATTTTTAATAATGGATTTTAATTAATTTTTGAAAAATTTTGTTTGCATCTCAAATATGTTACACTACAATATTTTTATCCGACCGAAGAGTAAACTTAAAACTTTGGACAATAAATGTGTTCTTTTTATTTTAAAATTTATTATAATATAGTGTGGCAAAAAAAATTGTCATAAATCAACTTTGTATAAACGCCCATATCACAAAACCAGAGTCAAACTTTTAAACAAATAATGTAACCCATTGCGTTCCTATAATTATTTATATACCGTATTAAACATTTTACTTTTGTTATCTGCCTATCCCGCGAGGGATCTGGCGTGATGTTATGTATATACTTTTGTTAGAACTATTCCTAAAAGCAATTTATGTGCATCAAAATGTTCAATATGTTATTCCGATGTTATATTAGTCAGCATGTAAAGATGTTAAAACGTAGTCGTTCTGATCGTTCAACAACAACATCAATATTTTTTTCAACATAACAATATTTTAACTGTAACTTGACCTTGTAAATTGGTTTTTTTTTTATAAAAATTTAATATTTATCAGTACAAAGATCACACAAATTCGTAAAGGTTAATAGTTTAACTAAATTATCATAAATTTGAATCGAAGTAAAATCGATTTTCTTGCAACCGATTTATTTACATCATTTCAAATACACGGACATACCTAATACACCAACACTGACAGATGTCAAAATCAACATAATTTGGTGGCGACCGACCAGTAGTATACTACATGTCATTGTCATCTATAGGCGCGAATTTTTAATTGTAATGGGATTTAATAAAGGAATAATAGTGTTAAACAGAGACACTGGAATCTACTATGCCGGCGAAACGGTATTTGGTAAAGTAATATTCGACCAAGAAAAGGTGATAAATGTTCAGGGTAAGTTGATGATACTATTTATAAAAAAAAAAACGTAACATCACACATACTATTTATGTTTACGAAAGCTAGTGTAACACTATGCTGAGTTTTATTATTTTTTCAGACCCTTTTATTTGTTCAATACTGGATCGGGCTCTTCTCATATTGTGAGAGTTGTAGGCCTACCACGCTGGTCACGTGCGCAGTTAGTTATTATTCTAAATCAGCCGCGAATCATATGTACATGATCTTTTAAATTAGGCTCAAGTCAGGTATGTGACAAGATTTGAACCCAGACCCCGCCCCGGAGTGGCAGACCGAATTCCAAACCTCTGCCTATATGTGCTATTCTCGGAGTTAATTAGTCTCATGTATATTAATGCGCCATTATTTATCACTGCATAGATATTCAAGGAAAAATTTAAATAATCAGTATTACATGCGGGGTGAGTTAAATCAAAGAATTACCCCTTGAGAATTTGCTGTATCTTACGAATCATATTAAGTAGCTTTGATTTTGTTATAAAATACATAGTATAAAACAAAGTCGCTTTCCACTGTCTGTCCTTATGTATGTTTAGATCTTTAAAACTACGCAATGGATTTTGATGCGGTTTTTTTTAATAGGTAGAGTGATTCAAGAGGAAGGATTATATGTATAATAACATTCATTATATAGTAGAGAAATACTGTCGTTTTTGAGATTCCTAATGTGATGGCGTAAATAATTACATTTTTTGCGGCGGAGGCGGGATGAAGTCGCGGGCAAAAGCCAGTAAAATATATAAACATTAAAATGAATCCAAAATTCAACAGTGATGCATTAGTCTAGCTGAGAATGTGAAAAAACATTTTCTGTATAAAAATATGTATATACCATCACATAAGGTCCTAAAGTAGGGAGAGAGGTCCTTGGTATAATGATAATAATAATATGTTCAATACATGCTTTAAATATTTTAACATAGTTGGTAAGTTATACAAATAAATTTCTATGTGCATATAAATAAGGACAGGACAATGGTTTGGACTCGTTGTTTTATATTTAACTAGTTGACCCGGCAAACGTTATTCTGCCATATAAATTATAACAGTATTTCTCTACTATATATTATACATACATACCTTCCTCTTCAATTACTCTATTCATTAAAAAAAACCGCACCAAAATTCGTTGCGTAGTTTTAAAGATTTAAGGGAACAAGGGGAAATGACAGAGAAAGCGACTTTGTTTTATACTATGTAATGATATAGTTAATTATATATGTTTAATTTTTTTTTGTTAATTTTATTTTATTGCTAGTATAAGTAAATTGTAATACATGTATCTGTTATTATACAAATATAGACATTTTTACAGTGATATATAATACTGATTATTGGGACAATTCCACACACAGCTATCTAATTTCCAAATAGGTAATTACAGGCCTGTTTTACGATAATTGGATACCAGACCGATAAAGATACTTATATATTATATTAGATACTTTTATTACACCCAGAGTTATACTATACCAGTATTAAAATGTTATCTATACAAATAAATAAAATTGGTGTGTCTGTTTGTAATATCAAAATAGCCGCTTTATACTAAATTCATATGTATGTATACATGGGACATATACCAAAATAACATTTTCTTCAAATTTTATGTCTGTCTGTCTGTTTGTTCCCGTTAATCTCTGGAACGGCTGGACCGATTTTGTCAGGACTTTCACTGGCAGATAGCTGATGTGATAAAAAGTAACTTAGGCTAGTTTAATTCTAGAATTATAAATATAAAAATGTCGTAGACAAAGTTTCGAGCACAACTAGTAATAGATAAATATTTTATGCACTTTGCTCTGGTAATAAGGAAACCGAAGACTCCTTGAATGTATGACATTGTTTTGTCCATTGTTGTAAAACATAAATGTAACATCTATAGCAGATACTGCACGGCTGCAGTATTGGGTCCACTGTGTTCCAGCTTGAAGGCTGCGGCTGGCAGACAGCCATGATATCACAATAGGTGTTGCAACTAAATCCTTGGAAATAACAACACTCTATCTGTGAGTCCTCTCAATTGGTACTTCAGTACTATCTCAATTGGGATATTTAAAACAATTATTCACTGCAGTAATCACTTCAAATTGCACGTCACACAAATCATTGTCAAAGCACAGAAATGCTAAGATATCCTGACGGTTATTTCACAATAGAACACTATATCGCTAGCAATGTGGTGGTCATTCTGTGAATGAAAATAAACCTGTGTTGCTTTTGAAATTGTACCTAAGCCATGATGGTATTTCATTCCGTTAGACACCCAATCAATGATTTCCTGATATATTTCTACAATTAACTTTACTTTTTATAGTTTTATAGTTATTGAAGTCATGGCTCCTTGTAACTAACTAAACTAATATCTCTTTTTACTTTGATGGAAACAAAATTACCAGGCAGTTTTGAAGTTATACTTCTTTAGGCGCGTTAGGGAATGACGATGAGGGTAAATTTGTGCGATAGACATATGAGGAAGGAGGTGGTTTATACCTTTTCACACGTGCTTACGCTGCCGTCTACTGGGTAAGTTAGGAACTAAGTCCCATGACTTTTTAAAATTATGCTATCTCCATGTAATGTGTAAAGATACCACTAGATGGCGTTAATATTTACATTCTTTTATTGATTAGAATATTATGATCCGAATCTTTACACATGATGGCGCTAGTATTATGTTAAGTATTAATATAACAAATTTAATGTTCTGTCTACAGTAGGTAGAGCGTATGTGGTAGTTGATACTTTTTATTTTACTATTTGATCTGAAGTATAACTTCTTGAGTGAAGAGATAAGTACACAGTCAGTTTATTTTTCTTGATTTTAGGTATATATGCCAAGATAAAAGGATTCTGTAAAGTCAATTGGCACTCGATTCGTACAGCAAGTTGCTCAAATGATATTTATATAGAGGACCATAAGTCACACGAAGAGTATATTGATCTGAAGATATATATGATTGGATCTGAAAATGGTGAGTTTCTAGATTTGCATACAGAAGTATTCTTTAAAATATTCAAATTTAGCTAACTCTGAAAACATTGTTCTGTTATATAAATTATAACAGTATTTCTCTACTATATAATGGATGTTATTATTCATAAACCTTCCTCTTGAATCACTCTATCTATTTAAAATAACCGCATCAAAATCTGTTTCGTAGTTTTAAAGATCTATTTCAAATAGATAATAAAGGGATAAAATAGAGGTTGAAAGATTGTCTGTAGAAATTTCAGATGTATGGTCTTGGTTAATAAATTTCTCTAGCTAGCCAATCCCAATTTAATGACGATAATGTGGACTTGCAGGCGAACACACGATCCTGCCGGGTCGGAATGAATTTTCGTTTCAGTTCGACATACCGACGCACTGCCCGTCCTCGTTTGAAGGCAAATACGGATACATCCGGTATGAATTGAAGGTTGTCATAGACCGCGCCTTCAAAATGAACCAGGAGAAGAAGGTCTCACTCAGAGTGATCGCACACCTGGATCTCAACATTACGCCCAATGTCAAGGTAAACTTAAGTGATGATTGTAAACCTTATCTTCGTCTGTATTGAATTCTAGGAAATAAATCGTTGGAATATTATTGATAAGTTGATGTGGTGGTGTTAAAACATAATCTTGCAAACAACTTGATTCCGAGAAAACGCTACTAAAGACTTGCCGGGAATGTTTGATGTCAAGCGCATCAAGCTTTTTTCATTTTTATTATATCTAAAATTATTGTTTTCTACTTATTAGTTGGACTTCCAACAAAAAGCGTGTTTTTTTTTATTTTTGTACACTGCTTTGAGTAATTGAAGGTATTTCCACTCATCCTTGTTTAGGTAATGTCTGCTGAGACAGTTAGAGTATACTCTCAAATACGGTCAAAGCGTTGTAGGGTTAATAACTCACAGTGGCCTATAGACTCGTTAAATTCGGCTCTATCTAGACAAAACAGGGTCGTAATCGAATGCAAATAAAAGCCTTTCTTTAAAATATACAGGGGGCTGTACAAATTTCGTTCGATGAGATATATTACGGTTGCTTCACGATCTCCGGCTACGTTCAAGCGGTGGTCAAGCTGCCGGCGGCCGGCTACTGCCCGGGACAAGTGATCCCCATTGAAGTCAGATGCGACAACAACAGCTCCGTTACCATAGGCTCAATCACATTTGTACTGGAAAAGGTAAATATGCTCTATACTTCAACCTTATCGGAACTCGCGATTTGAGGCGTTCACAAGGTCCATTGTAGGATCGACAAAATAACATTGCCTTTCCATTAATTATACACATTGTAAATATATTTTGAGGTACGCTTTTATTACCCTTAGTTGTAACTGAGTAAGGGAATTTTACATCTTAAATTTTATCCACCTCATAGTTTATTCCATGTCCAGAAATAGATATCCCTGTTACAATATTCATACAATAAGTTATGACATAATCTCATACACATGACATCCGTTGGCAGGAAACGAAGTTCCACGCGCAAGGCACCAAGTCCAAGAGCGAGACGGTGGCCGAAGTGGCCACGGGCGAAGTGCGGCCCAATACGATCCGAAACTACACCGCCGAGCTGCACGTGCCCAACGTGCACGCGCCCAACGTGCGCGGCTGCCACTACATCGAAATCAACTACAGGCTGACGGTTTGATTCCTCTCCATATCAAAACGTGACTAGGCTCTGGCTCTAGTGTATAGGTTCCCAAACTTAATTGGTTTGCTGCCCACTCTGAGAATCAATTATTTTTTATCGCCCCTCAAAATTATTCTATTTTTAATATACTTAGTCATTGCATTACCCTTCCCGCTCCAAATCACTTTATCGCCCCCAATTTCCTTTAGCTAAATTGTTATGCTCCCCTGAAAGTCACCCGGAGTGTTGTCGCTTATTTTAAGTAAGACTGGTTAGTGCTTAGAGAACCTTATTGCTAAATGGGAGCCGTGGGATTGATTTCCACCAAGGAAAAATGTTTGTGTGATAAGTACATTTGTTTGTACTGTGTATAAAAATATCTATAATAGGGAATATACGGTATGTTTATATGTATAGTTATCAGCGGTCTGGTTACAATAACATTACCTAAGACACAATATGTATAAAAGAAACTGATGACCCCATTATAGTATTATAATGTGTTGATCTTAAGACCCACTCAATTTTCAGGTGACGCTAAGCCCCAACGGATGCCATAGAGAAAGCTCCAAGTCACACGACATTATCATCGGCACCATCCCGCTGGCCGGTGTGCTGGGCTACCCAGCGATCCCCCAGGACCAAATGGCTCAACGGGATGTTCCCGTCGTCAACCAACCCGTGAAGTCGCCGTATCCTAGGCATCATGTCGCGTACCCTGGAGGACAAACTCCTTACGTAGGTGACAAAGTCCAGCCTTCAGCCCCTCCATATCCTGGTTACCCCCCCAACGCCAGTAATAGCCGTTATCCAAACGACATGCCGTATCCTGAACTTAAGATCCTTCCATAAACAAGTACGAATCCCGCAGATCACAGGTTATAGAGGAGATTATCCTGTCAACCGCCCAGTGGGTCCTACTGCTTCACCACACCCAGCACCTAAATCTCCACACCTGCAAGCTTACATGCCATTTGCTGTTCAGAAGAAAAAAAATAAAAGTACCATGAACTGACCCCAAACGGTGTAGATTCAAAAATGTAGTAAGTTTTTTTCAGAAGTTGAGCAGTTCGATATATTCGCCTCTATAGAAATGTAAGGTGCTTATGAAACAGTGATTATTTTTAGATATAAGAGATTTATTTTTGTATGATGTTAAGATATGTTTTGATTATTGTTAGATAAAAAAAACTTTTATTTTTGTATGATGTTAAGCTGTTATCTATGGTAATAAATTGTTAACTGTTCAGCGGTCCTAATTAGCTTAAAGCATACCTAGTTTATTACAATTAATTGTCACTATGTATGTATTTAGAAACGAAATTGTTTATTTCAGTAACTCCAAAGATTGACCGAAGATTTATTAATGTAATACAAATGAACTCTAATGGATGTATTTAAGTGTATTTAAAAACAACGTGATTATTTCACTAAGTAAATCAGCATTATTGAACACTTCTTAATTTAGTATCATAAGACATGCCAATGGTAATATAAATACTGCATGCATGCCAATAGTTATTATAGATGTTTAAGTATAATTTATTTAACTATATAATGAGTTATAATAAAACTTACAAGCTATTAAATATATAAAGGAATGTTAATATACGGGGATGGAGGTGGTTTGTACCTTTTCACACGTGCTTATGCTGCCGTCTATTAGTTAGGAACTAAGTACATGACTATTAGTAATTATATCTCCATGTAATGTATAACGATATACAAGATGGCGTTAATGTTTATTTTCTTTATTGATTATAATATGATGCGAATCTTTACACCAGATGGTGCTAGTAGTATGTTAAATATTAATATAATAAATTCAATGTTCAGTAATATGTTCTGTTTACAGTAGGTAGAGCATAGGTAGTAGTTTCTGTTTTTTTAATTTTACTATTTGACCTGAAGTATGACTTCTTACAAAAGTACAGACTCAGTTTTTGTTAAAGTGCCTCTTTTTATAATTTAGATTAATTGCATTTGATCTGTTAATGTACATGACAATTAATGGCATTGCATTGAAATGTGCTTTGACTTACCATACTTTATGCAATGTCATATTGATTAATATTTTTTAAATAATATGAGTGTGATAAAATTGTCTTGCAGGCTTTGTCTCTTCTAAGACCAGACGTTAAAGTTAGAAAACTTCCAACTCTGGTCATATTTTTTATTTTATATTAAGAATAAGTGTTATATTTAAATATTTCTATTATCGTTTTATCAAATAGTGTTTTTATAATTTGTGTTAAACAAGTAATACTTAGTGAATTCCTGACAAGACCAATATATGTGTATTTTGAAATATTTACAAAGTACCTATGACAATATGTTGCAGATTTATAAATGATAATCATACTTTTAAAATTATTTCTGTTTAAATCCTCTGAACCTGGGTTTTCCTTATGATATTTACTATTAATGTTGCAATTATATGATGCTAATGCAACATATTGCATAATTGCAATGTTTACTATTAAGGTTGCAATTGTAATACAAATACATTTTTGACCGACTTCCAAAAGGAGGAGGTACTCAATTCGTCTGTATTTTTTTTTTTTTTTTTTTTTATGTTTGTTA